>JAQFZZ010001541.1:0-10807 GCA_034696405.1 Isotoma caerulea
AAAAAAAATATAAATTTTAAGACTTAAAATCACATAGTAGTCAACTTTAGACAGAGTACGTTTGAATTTTTCTAAAATCCTGTTACTGAAAAAGCGAAATAGAGTAGTGTGGTTGATTTCAATTTCGGTTTACTGTCGTTATTTGGTCCTACCACAATATTCAATTTGCATATTTGTATTTTGTTCAAACCGAAGAATTTTGCATGCAAAAACTTAACTTCGGTAAGAGGTTTGTTAAGCTAGGTTAGGGATTTTTTTTCAGTCAAAAAATCTATAATACTTAATTTTTTTCGAAAGCAACGAGAAATCTTTAAAAACTATATTATTACTCAAATAATCTAGCAAATAAACGACTTAAAAAGATAATGCACTTCCGCTTTCATTCGTTGTAAACTTTGTAAAATTATTTTAACCTAGGAGGAAAGGGAAAATTAAGTAGATACTTAGGTAATGAATTAATGAATGTAATACGTGTGCTAACATATGGGATTAAATATGTTTAGTGTCTTATTAGAAGCGTTTAAGTAGCTTGTGATAAATCGCTGAGAAAGTTATTCCTCATAATACATATATTTGTTTGTGAAAAAACTCATCTTATTGGATTAGTAATGCTGCATATTCGTGTAAAAACCGAAAACATGAAGGCAAATTAGATGAAAAATTGAGCTGGTAGAAACAATGGAAAGATTATTGTCAATTGATGTTCATTCTTTTTTGTATTATTTACGTTTGACACGAAAGAGTAAATTTCAATCTCTTGACCAAATATTTAATCGCAACAAATCTACGGATAAAGAAAATACAATAAACCTTATCATTATCAAGGATTAATAATAATAATAATGCCAAAAATTTCAACCCCACTGCGAATTCTGCAAATGCCATTTCTGCATAAATAATCATTTTATAAAACTTTCGTTTCGAATTACTGCTTCTCAGATCTTCGTTTTGTTTCACGCAGGCATTTTTCATGAATCTTAAAAACTATTTTCTAAATGAGCATATATGCTGCATCTACAATCTGCAATGAACAAATTAACTTCAAAAGAAGTTTATTCATGCATTACATGCATTACATATTATACCCTCTGCCTAATACTGAGGAAATAGGCATGCATGCCCTAATACTTCTCTCATTGGTATTACTTTATTTATATTATAATCATATAAAAAACTGCATTAATGAGTAATTTCATAGCCAAAGGAATTCATAATTCATCATTCATCTCAGCACACATTTAAGTGAGAAAATATGCAGCTTGGCTAGGCTAAGGTAAAGGTTTGACCTCATTTACTTGTTCGTTCCTTATTAATCACTATCCTCCTACTTTGTTAATTCTAAGCTGAACTAAACTTCTAATCAGTCAGTCTGAATGGGTACTGGGTACTAATAAATAACTTTTAAGACGAAGGTATAAAGAGTACAACATACACATTCTGTACATGCTTTTAAGGATATACGCACTTACAACAATATTCTTCTGCATTCTTAAGAGTGTTTCAAAAATGATTGATTTATTTCATAAGGATAAGAAAGTCATTCTGCTGAGATTTAGAGTTTTCAAAGCCTGGGAAATTGCATTGTCAAGAATTAAAGAATTAAACCGTATGAGGCTCTAATATGATTTTGATAATGACAAGCAGAACATTTATAATTGTAATTGTTACCTCTTTGCAAATGATTGTACTGAGTAGCTAGGTTAGGTCATTATAATATTCTTTACTAAGCGTACCATATAATCCTTTTGTATTTTTTAAGGGCGAAAATGAATAAATAAAAACTTAAAATATTTATATGAAGCAGTTTAACGAAAACAAAGGAATATTTACATGCATTTCCTGTTCATACACTCGATTTTTTACAAATTGATGATTGTACTCTAATTAATTCCCAAGCTTTCACTTACAAGCTTTGTTAATATTACAAATTACAATACTGACTTAAGTTCAAGTTCAAGTATCATTTCGACATTTGTGGTTTGTTTGTTACAACAAATTACAATTATAAAAAAATGTTAATACATGATACGTTGCAACTCAATCAGTGCAGCATTGCAGTATTTGCAGTTATGAAAAAACAAATAATATTAAATGAACTGTTTTATTACCAATTTAATTGGCCACGCTACGGTGGGATGTATTTATTATTTGATTTCAAAGAGAAACCCTGCTGAAGAATTTAATGAAAAATTGTGAGAAACAATGATAGAATTTTAATAAATTTTTAAAGAGATTTTTAATGCTTTTATTAGTGTATGTTTTTAGAATATTAGAAATTAAACACAACATTAATTTTTGCAGTTCTTTAACAGCCTGCCGCAATGTTTTAATTTCAGAATTTTTTTTACTAAATTTTAGAATCTATTATAAATCCGATTTTTAACTTCCCTTTTAATGCTTCTAAATTAATAGACTTTAAAATACATGCCGCGCCGTAATAAGTCATGAATTACACTAACTTCATTAATTAATTAACGTAAGAAACAATTGTATTGGATTTTTGACAAGACAAAACTAAAAATTTGGCATTTTGCTTTCAATTATTTTCTAATTTCTGTTTGCATACATATTTTAAGATTTTGACGAAGATATGTTAGGAGAACTTCGGAATTATGGATTATAATTAGTTGTGCATTTATTTGATCAATGAAATGCAGTTTTAAGATTTTCGTAGCAAGCGATTTGTTTTCCCAGTTTTTAAGTTGCAGTCAAATAGATTGAATAAAGTAATACCTAATTTAATAAGGATACAGAACATCCATCTAACTATTCCCTACCTTTGACAAAGATAACCTTACCAAAAAATTATTTTTGCAATTTAGCCTGCTCGTGAATTTTATTACAGATTACAGCCTTCTCACTGCCTTACAATAATTATGTATTCTTTAGCGAATAGAGACGCTTGAATGTAAATTTACAAATTAGCAACGCAAGAACCAAGGAAAGAAAGTACAATTCAATTAGGTAGTACAAAAGAGCTTACATACAGGTTAAGAGGTAGCCGTTTTGAATTATCATAAAAAATAAAAGCCGTAATTATTATTATTGAAAGGACAATTCCAACATGAAATTGCTTTCTTGATACCAAGTGATAGAATCTCTTTTAAGGATGCTAACTTAACTTCAATTTATTATTACTGTCAAATCTTTACTTACTGACTTCTTACCACTAAAGCACCAATAGCATACAAAGCGATTTCAACGAAATTCAGATGGATTTATTAAATTTTTGGAAGTTAAAGAAGGTCAATGAAAATCGAGTTTGACCAGTTTAACAAACTCTCTTTAACCATTAGGCCACAATAATATAATATACGCATAGAACATGCTTTTGTTTGACAAAGTCAATGTCGTAGTTCATTTCTCATCCTTATTCTTCCTCCTAAATAAAAATTCTACATGCGTTTGACTTCTTTGCAACATAACATATTATTATCGGTATTCAAAGCTTATAGTTTCTTTGTCAAGAGGCAAATACAGAATAAACTCGATTAAACTTTTAAAATGCATTAATTTCAATTTCCAATTACATGCCCAATGATTAGCCATCGGCCATAAGACATCACAGATCAAACCCAGCATAGCCGTAGAGACCATCCTACATGGGAGAAAACAAGTTCATCAGTTTATATATATGATTTTGTTGGTCTCATCTCATACCAAATTCACCACATTAAAATATTATTAAATTTTGCACTTTATTTATTGTTTTGGATGATGTTTAGAGAATGTCTAGAGATTGCTGTGAGGTTGAAGTTGAAGGTTTGCAAACTTAATATTTTATTCAATATGTCCACGTTCAAATTCTAGTTTTGCTCATGGGTTTGAAGTAGGGAATTGGGCCATTAGAACTACTTACACTATAAAGATACTAACCAGACTAGTCAACTTTATTTGACAATTTCTCCTCAATTACATTCTAGTTCAATTTCATCTCATCTCGCGTTCTTTCCATTTTCATTCATTCAGCTATTGTATGAAAAGGTGAAACATCCACGAAAAAACATACCTACTATATGCTCACTTCCAAAACCAGATATTTTTGAAAGCAAAACCAACTTTGTAATGAAATAATAATAATAGACGACTTTACCTGGTCTGGTCATAGGAGAGAGAAACTGCACTAGGAGGTTTATTGAACCCTTTTATTGCAATTTATATCGATTTAGTATCTACAATTTTAAGTCATTCAATCACTTATCTACTACTGAGGATCTAGATTTGAAAACATGATGATTATTAGATTGACTTTCCCATTCGAAAAATGTTTTGATTTGTTATGACAGGCAGTGCAAGTGAATTATTTCGACCGATGGGACAACCTTTTTTAATTTTAAAAAGCAGATTATAAAAACATCAATTTTAATAAAAATAGTTTATCTACCGCAGAGTTTATGATCTGAAATATTTGATAATTTAATTGTTTTATTATTCAATTTACAAAAAAAAACATTTATTTTTCTTTCAATTTATTACACATCATAGCTTTACTTTATTATATCTAATTAACTATTACTGCATGATATCGTATCTAATCTTACCCAGCCGCCAGCAATAAGATAAAGAATACAGAAATGTGTTTATTATTTGTAATTGAGTCAAGCGAGTGATACTTTTGTTTCGAAAATGAAAATATTAAAAGAATAGTTTGAAATTTAAAATTAAATTGATTTGGTCTAAATCACAATTTCAAAATTCAAGATAAATATGCTTTTTGTTACTAAAATTATAGAGTATCAAAAACTCATGTCACACTCTTGCTTTAGATATATCCAGTATGAACGTTAATATACCTAAACTATTTACATGATTATAGGTACTCGCAATAATTTTATTATGATAAATTATCAATTACCTAATATTATAGTTATCCTAAAAAGGTCACACGATACTTTATGTCTGCATAGAAGTAATTCAAATGAAGATTGCAACGGTTACATATTTATAACTAATTACACGAGAAAGTGCACAATGAGTGACAGGAAATTACTGAAAATTTATTTCAATAAACACATTTAAGAATATTGAAACATTAATTTCCCGACCAAGCGTCGTCCTCCGACAGTTTTCTCTTAACTCCGGTCGACTGCACTGCTGAAGAGGGTGTTCCACTGCCTGAAAATCCACCAGCTGAGTATTGAATAACTGGTTGGCTTCCATCTGTGAAAACATTTTTAAATGTTCTTAGATTCGAATTTGTGGAGTCATCAATATAACAACTTTAACAACAATTAATAATTCAATTAATAATGTTTTTGTGCTTAATAGTTTTTTATACAAATGATTTGCTCCTGAATATAATCAGTAACTACGTTTTATCAGACAACATTACAAGAAATCAAGTTTTTAAAACATTAAAAACATCTATATCAAATCCTAATATCTCCCTACGTATTTCATTGATTTGCCTTAAAAACGGAACAAAAATGTAATAGTTCTAAACTGTTTTCTAGATCGAATAAACGAAAACAAGCATTAGATTTCAGATTTGGTTTGGTATTAACTAATACAAAAGATTAAAAAATCCAGCAAATTGATAAAAACTCGAGATAAATAAACTCACTTAGGGCAGACCGATGAGGTGGATTTAGAGGGGTTTTGAAAACAGCAGAAGACCCTGGTAGTCTGACGTTCGTAGTTGAAGAAGAACTACTTGCAATAGCCTTTTTATAAAACTGCAGCTGGTAATTAGGTTGCGTCAGGCAAAATCTGTCTGGCGGAAGCCTTAATCCGGATGTAGATTTTAAAAGGGGGAGAGGTTGCGTATTCTTATTTTTTGCTAAATCCAAAAGCATCTAAACATGATTCAGATATACACTTTAAAATGTTTGTATTTTCTAGTATAAAATGTATTAATCTATATTTGTTCGCTGAACTGAAATACCTCACGAGGGGGTACAGTGCTAAATGACTTGTTCGTCACCATTTTAACAGCCAACTTGACATCATCCACATCTATTGTTTTCTTTTTCGCATAGTTTGAGTACACACGAGCTTCTTCCACCACGTTGGTAACATAACCTAAAAAGAAGAACCATTCCACATTCAACATTCACATTCATTTTTAATAGAATAAATTAACAGATATATAATTTTTAAAACGTTGCAAAAAATAGCTCTAGTGATTAACTTACGATATACAAAATCTAGCATCTGGTTGATAACCCGGGGTTCATGAAGCGTAACTCCCATTTCTTTCAGTAAGCTCTGCATAACCACAGCATCTCTTGGTAGCTGCTTTGTTGTCGAATGACTATGACCTGTTGACATCTTGATCCAACTTATTTTGCTTGTTTAAAGATCAAAATTACCATTTGGCTGCTTAAAATACTCTTCTGAAAATACAAAATATTAAGTCAATTAACACAATAAAATACACACGAGACACGATTGCACATTGGCCTTCGATTCGATTCGAATTCAGAATTCGTGTTATTCCAATTTTTGATTTTCCAATACACAATAAAATATTCACATATTATAACATGACTTATGACGACTTTACGGCCATTATTAGGACATTTTAATAGAAAATAAAGTGTAAAGCAATTTCAAAATACTTACCCTTGTCAAAATTGAAAATACTTGGAGTTGAGTTTTGAGATAAAATTTCCAATTTCAAATTTTGAATTTGCAGAGCATAGAGCAGAGAGAGGCACTGCGACCAAAACAGATACAAGATAGCTCATATCATAAATGTTTAAAATTGGCGGTTAGAAAAACCTCTTGTATATTGCAAACGTGGTAATTCTTCTGCACCTTCACAATGAAGTATGAAAGCATTTCGTTTTCTCGTAGACAGAGTCGAACGAGTGGGCACAAAGCACAAGGAAACAGAACTGCACTCACTGACTGCCAAGTCAAAACATAACACATTTGAAACTCTCCACATTTTAAATATTTAATATTTTATAACGGAAATCTAAAGATCATTTTAATTCCATTTTTTATTTCATCACAGGTCACAGGTACTTATTTTTAAGTTTAATTGGAAATCCCGGAGAAGATCAGTCTTCTGTCTGACGTGTGTGAATTGTCAATTGAATTGTGAATTCACGCTTTAGTTCATTTGCCAGTCTCATTCTCATATTCTCAGCCACTCACTCCTGTTCAAGTTCAATACACAATATATAGCTTCAAAGCACGCTAAGTTTGAAAACTTTATCAGTTTCAGTTATAATATAATATCAAATCAAGACACAAGAGAAAATCAACAACCCGGAAATCAACATATACAGTGCATAGCAAGTCCAAGTCCAAGTAGAATATTGTGTATTGGAATATAAAGTCTGTCTGAGTTTTACAGGTTTAAAAGTTGTACCTGCGAGCTGCCTGACAACTCAGCAGCGAGTGCGACCGTGACACTAACACGATTTGTTGCAACTACTATTTTCACTTTTTGATAATTGCATTTTGTGCATTGTTGGATTCAGAACGAGAACGAGATACATCGCCATCAGCATGTTAACTGTTCGCTGTATTAATGAAAAAAAGTCCAATGGTAAGTCATCAATCATTATTATTGACTAAACAAATTAAAGAAATGCCACTCACATCCTCTCACATCCTGACTGAATCATCTTTTACTTTGTTATTTAAGTATCCTACACCCTTCTTGTGGGCCAAACATACACTATTGGACGTAAGGGAGGGGACATCAGCTTTCCTGATGATCAGTCTGTGAGCAGAAATCATGCAGAAGTTACCGTAGAACATCCCCTTGCTAATGTGGTAAGTAAATATAAATTGTTTTTAAATGCTGTCACCATTGTTGAATATTCTTCAATACCTTCTTAACATCTCGTTCTTCTCGACCAACTACTAAGTAGAGCAGTGTAATTTATTGTTTATTTTATTACATGTACAGTCGGATCCCCTACTTATACCAACCGTGGTAATCACAGATTTGGGATCGAAATTTGGGACATTTGCGAATGATGGCATTGAAAGAAGATCTCAAATGGCGATGAGAGAGCCGATGAACCTTTCACCAGGAGATAGATTTAGATTTGGATTACAGTGGAATGAATTCCAGTAACTAATATCATGTTTTGATATTATTCTTATTTATTTTATAAATCCGAAATCTTTACTAAATTTATCCTCACTTTTTATGTAGAATTGAATATACTCCACTTATCGTTACACCCTCAACTTTAAAAGCACCATTGCAGCTGAAAAATGTTATAATGTCTCTTGGTGGGCATGTTATTCCCGAGTGGAGTGAGAAGTGTGATTACGTTGTAATGGAATCCTTAACACTTACTATAAAGGCAGTTTGTGCAATGCTAGCGGGTAAACCTATTGTTACCCCATCCTTCTTCAATGACCTAATAGAATGTGTCCAAACGAAGAAAGGCCTTCCGAATCCAAATAATTACTTACCTCCTATCGGAGAGAAAACACTTTCTGGAGAAGGATTGTCGTTTGAACCTAATGAGTCTAGATCACAATTATTTGTCGGCAAAACATTTTTATTTGCTACTCAAAAGCATCTTAGAAAGATGGGAGTTGCCGTTCAATGCGGAGGTAAGTGTATGATGCTATATCTGTTTGGTAACTTATTCAGGAACTTATTTTCTCTCAATAATTTATTTTGTGATACATAGGTGGAAAAGCAGCTTTAATTACATCTGCTACAAAAAGCCAGCTGGCAGATGAAAACTTCATCATAATGAATCCATCTAACGACTATGCACTTTTAGACACTTCAACTCAAAAAGCTATCGGTAAATTTTTATTCTTTTAATGTGTGAAATTCAATAGCAAAGAAGATCTCCTCAGAGAGTGGATCTGTATTCTTTGATTCAATAGTAAGAAGTGGAGTGATAACGTCAACTTAATATTTTTCATAGATATTTACAAAAAGGCAAAGAAACGATTTATTCAAGATTCAGAAATCGGGCTTGCGGCTGTAAATATGAGTACTAACAAACATTGTAACCCATTCTACTCGATGAAGGATGCTGTGTTTCCAAAACAATTAGGGTCTCAAACTCAAACATCTCAAAATTCTGCATCGAAAGTTATTGTCCCTGAAACGCAAGATCAACCTACCCAACTTTCAACAGCTTCTTCTCAGTCATCAAGAAACATAGTGGAAGAAACATTCATAGCTACGGGAAAGATCAAAGATGAACCAGTGAGTGAGTCGGATTCATCATCGATAGCAGGTCCAAGTGGAAGTTCCAAAAGACATGCGACCGAAAACGGTAAAGACAAAGTTTCGGATGTTAATGATGATGCTCCACCAACTTCTAAGAAAAGGTGTGACCCTTAAGTTTCTTATGATTTAAATATTTTATCAAATAGTTTGCTGGTCTACTCTATAAATATATAAATTCTGTAATCGTCTTTTCTTAAATGTTTATCGTGACATTGTTACAAGTTACAAATAATGATTTTGTATGAATAAATGGAAAATTTATATTTTCGTAAATGTATCTGGAGTCTGTTGTCTAAATACCTTTGATTGAAGTCGTTAGACTTCGGTAATCATCATGTTTTCTTCAAGTATTTTATACTATATGCAGGGTTTTTTTCTTATCATTAGATCAGCTGGGGACTTTTGGGTACCCAAAGCATCAGCCAGCAAGCGTCTTCGTTCTGATGTTCAATCACAAAATGCTCTAAGTGCATTATTTTGCTTAAGCGATGACGATGAAGATGATAATGAAACTGGAGCAGAGGAAGCAATGGTAGTCGAAGCAACTCCTCAAACGGGTCAAGGGGTTAGGGAAAACGTATGCAATTACAATCAATATTTACAATACTACTGTATGTATTATGTTCAGATAAATAACTTATTGACTTTTCATTTTCAATTCTGCAGCAAGATTCTGAGACATTAAATCCATATGAAGATCCATCATTAGAAGTCTTATCACCTTCTATCGATCGAGTTCCAGACTCGCCTGAGATCATAAATTTAAGTGAGAATGAGGATGATATCGAACGTAAAGTGGATGAGCCATTGATTGAAACATCATCTCCGCCAGTGGAAAGCCGGACAATTAGATCTAGGACAAAGCAGATGGCTCAATCAAATTCTAGTACTAGCAAGGGCCAGACAAAAAGGAAAAGACTGAATTCTGAAGAAACTCCTGTAACATCTGCTGTGTCTAAAATTCGAAAAACGAGTTCACCGAAGAAGAACCTTAACGAAAGCAATGATCTGACCACAAAAGCTTCTAAGGTATAGAAACAAAGGATTAATTTTAGTTAAAGTTAATTAGTATCGTTCTTAATTATACATCGGTTAGATAGCATTTGTGTTTCTAGCTGACAATAAAGCCTGAAGTTAAGAAAGAAGAGGACAATAAAGATGGTATACTTCCTGTCGCTCCACCCGTGCCTGTAGTATTCATTGAAGTGTTGCAGCAACCAAAAGTTCAGCCAAAAGTACAATTAGTGGATGGGAAAACTGTAAAAAATTTTAAGACATTCCAAAAGGTCCTTCCTTTGTCTCAAAGGCATCAAAACAGTGAAATTTCAGGACGAAGCTCAGAAGCATCAAAAAACTCCTTCAGTGGGAAAAAATTAACCTACGAATTGTTTGAACATAGACCTGCTATGGTCACAGGAAATAGCTATGGACCATCAAGTCCACTTCCACAAGTTAACGAAAGAAGAAACATTATCGTCGATAGCGATGACGATAATATGGAATTCGACGATGCTCCTTCTACATCAAGTATGACAATGACTTTGATTTGATTCTTTCGTTTTTGCGGTAGAAATAAATGAGTGAGTTTAATTAATGGTTGCAGCCACATCATAAAGTTTCAATATTTCAATATTTCAGGTG
>JAQFZZ010001542.1:0-10807 GCA_034696405.1 Isotoma caerulea
AAGTGTCCTATCTCATCTTGTTCCACTCGTCAAGATCTATCCAAATATATAAAACTTGAAATTTGACCTTTTTTGACATTTTACCTCAATTTGTGACCTCATAGGACAAAAACGTTTGTTACAGTTGAGTTTCAGACGTTTCGTAGATATGAAATCATATATTACATGATTTTTATGTGTTCTGCGCTTTGAAGCGCTCATAATCGCAACCAGTGCGCTTTGTCGCAGCGCGCTGATTCGCAATACCAAAGGTCACATTGACCTGACGAGTCCAACGCAAAAAATCGCATGTTAAAAGGATCAACCCGTTCCTGAGCTACAGTGCACCGGACAGACAGACAGACAGACGGATGGACACGAACGTTCTCATAAAGTGCTTTCGCTTCGCTTCCGCACTTAATAACCGCTTTCTTTTCTCATGAACCATGTTAAATTATTAATTTGAAATTTAATACGCTTGTCATGTGCTTAATAGTCAAATATCACTCTTTCTACTCTTGTTCTGTATAATCCTACATGTCTTGAGTTTGGCAATAATAAAAGGAAGAAACATGTCGGATGTCGGCCGTCAGAAATGAACAAAGGATTTCTCATTTCATTTTAATCACCTCAAGTAATGCAATTTACTACACATTTCCATTTTTATATTAAAAGTCGCTACCTTCATTTCAGCCTCGAATATTAAATTGCCGAATAACGGTAAACGGAAGGAACTACCCAGGAAAACGTCAGACGGAATAAATCAGACAAGGTAAGAAATCGCACAGTAAAAATTTACACTTCATTTATATAAAACCTTCACGAAAATTAATTAACAGCAAATTTGTATTTTTACGTAATCTATTGAAACTTTTATAGTAGATTTTGACAGATTTTTAGCTAAATTCTGAATTTGAAAGAATTACCACGAATCATTTTCTTTGTTTACAATTAAGTAAAAATTTGATTTTTGGCTGGTCCATTTTTTATTTAAAGTATCAAAACAATGTTAAGAAGAAGCAAAAAAAAATAATGAATCATATCAAGTACGGGTGTAACCAAGTAGCGAAAGCTGCATGTTTGGATTGTATTTGATTTGAATACTTTCAAAGAATACAATATTTGAAACGATATTTCGTATTTCTGTAACATTTAATTTAGAGCTACTCTCCAGTACCTATTTTAATATGTAAAACATGAAATTTGACATGACCTTAAAGGTCAATCTAGACCAATACTTTCCTGTCATTTTAATCTACTTGTCAAGACCTATCCAAATATATAAAACTTGAAATTTTACCTTTTTTGACTTTGACCTCAATTTGTGACCTCCCTGAGCTTGTAGGACAAAAACGGATATGGCAGTTGGATTTCTGACATTTCGTAGATGTGAAAAGATACCTCACACGATTTTAATGAATGTTGCGCTTATAAGCGCGACCAGTGCGCCTTGTCGCAGCACGCTGAATTTCAAAACCAAAAATTCCCTTAAAATACTGAGTCCAACACCGAAGAACGCAAGTCAATTTGTCGATCCATTCGAAAGTTATTGACGTGACAGACGGACGGACAGAGCATTCCCATAAAATAGCTTTCGCTACTTATGAATAATATACCTAGCCATATCATTCAGATAGAGAACGTTGATAAAAAATAGTACTTTGTTCTATCAATGCTCTATAATTATTGACCATAAGGTAAATTTACTATTTGTTATTTTGCTTACATGAATTTCAAGGGTTTTCCCCCATTGCTTTACATTCAGTTGCTGGCTTGCTTGCTTAATTTTCTTTAAAGCGCTTATCCGAAATTTTGAGTTTTTCCTTTGAATTGCTGTATGGGCTATTTATTATTCCCGCCAATGCTTTTTTTGCTTAAACAGCAAATAAAGCATTGGCGGGAATGCAAAAAGCATTGGCGGAAATGCAAAAGCATTGGCGGGAATGTAAAAACAGCAAATAAAGCAAACAAGCCATTTAAGCAAAAACAGCAAACAGCAACCAAAAAGTTGTGCTTAATGCTATTTTGGCGAAGACTGATTTCAAGGGTTTTCGGAACCTTTTCATAAAAAGCCAAAGAGGTTATATCATTTCCTCCAAATCATTTCGCAAGACTTTTTCCGGTCCGATTTCTTCCCAGAATCCCGACTAACTGTCTACATTCATTTTAGGAAAAATATTCTCCTTTGCTTTAAACGGTTTAAAAATTAAAAGGCAAGCGAAAATATTAAAGGCACTTCGAAAGCAAAAGAAAGAAACTAAGGTGTACTCATTTAAGTAATGTAAATAGGAATAAAAATCATTACCTTATTTCAAGTTTCTTTTATGACTTTTCCTTTGTAATGTGGCTGCGGGAGATGAAAGATGAGATCACGTATTCGCTCATGATCACGGACGATTTTTCATGTTGGTGAAATACGTGACCAGAGTGGAACTTAAGCCCCACAGTTTATACTCTAATTGATTTGTAAACGATAATATGAGTCTTACAAAGAAATCAACTGGCCAATCCCCTAAGGATAAAAGCTAAACTAGGCTAGCTAAACCAAATCGTTTTGTAATTTAATTAATTTCTCTTTAATGTTTTGCCAATTGATCAAATGTACAAAAAGTGGCCTTTTATTCTCCTCACAGGGAATCGTTTGCTTTGTGCTAGGAATGAAATTTGTGGAGAAATGAATAAGAGAAACGTGATTTATTTCTTCCCGGGTTAATTATAATTCATCACAGGGTTTCGTATTTCACACTTTTTCGGCATTTTCTCCATCACAGTGGGAAAAACTGTGATAAATGGGAAAAACTCGGAAGTATTGTGAAAAACCTATCTACTTGTGTTATTCTTATTCAAAATATATAATATAGACACAGAAACAAATGTAGAGAATTGTATTTTATGATTCAAATTTTAAAAACCATGAAAATCTTATTATCAAAAATTCTGCTTGTCCATAAAATTACCAATTGTTTTATTTGAAATTTAATGTTAAGTAAAGTAAATACGAGTATTTAAAATTAAGTAAAGTGCGAATTTGAAATTAACAAGAGAGATGAAATTGCAATTGACAAGGTTTCAATTTTTGAAATGTGGTAGTGTAATTTATTCTTTATTTTGCATACTTTGACAATTGGTTAACAAATTCTTTTTTACAGTAACTTTAACAATTGAGCGTTAATCCAAAAATAAATTTCACAATTTAATTAATTAATTCATATCTTAACATAACTGCCTGTTAATATTAATGAGTTTTACTTTAAAAATTAGTAGAAACCATTTGTTGTAGAAATCTCTGTTGCATAATGAGAGTTAAAATTCTCCCTAATATATGAAAAAGTTTTCATTTATTTAAAGAGATTTCTATAACTTTCATATTTGACAGTTTCTACTTACCTTTAAGTGAAAAAACACCAGTTAAGTTCACACAAATTAATTCCTAGATTACTTGTTTCAGTTTATAATTAAGTTAGCCAAAGGGATATGGGATAGAAGGATCACTTTCAATTTACTTTTTATTATACGCTGGATTAGTCCACCTGGGATAATTTACATTTAGAACTTCTTAATTAGGTAAAATTTATGTTTAATCATGAAGAGTTTTGTTTCTTGTATTCGGGGAATTGGCACACGCGGGGGCTCATCCTTGTGTATCAATTACCACAAATTCATCTATAAACGGAATAACTCTTAAATTTTAAACCCTGTATGTCTTCATTTCCGTACTTTTTATAAACATTCCTATTACTTTTATTATAAACATTATTAAAATTGCTTTCATTTATCTTACTTAATAATTAACAGCTAATTATAATTGTCGTAAAGCTATATGGAAGGGAAAACATAGCACCTATAATCAAATAATTATCACGATAGTTTATGAGCGGCAAAAAGTAGCACAGATATTTCTCAATTTTTTTCGCATTTCCACTTATACAGGTTTTACAGCTATATTTTTTACTTAATTAATTATTGATATAATTAAAGTACTGCAAATTTAAATTAATTAATTCAGAGTTTCATACACTTCCTATTTACAATTACTAATTAAATACAATTTTAAAGTTGTATTTGGAAAGTTGGGTTAGCAGTGAGTTTGTTTGTACACAAGCAGCCATATTCCTAATTGTTATTTTATGTTTTAACTATAGGGATTTAATTTATTAGATTCAAATTAATTTACGTATTGTTGCACTGCAAGAGACTTAAATTTAAATGAGTAAGAAGCTGTATTATTAAATTAACTGTTTATTTAAAGATCCAGCCTGTTTCATAATAAGTTTTTTATTTTTTTGAAATAGGTTTAAAAATATTAACCTGCTTTACGTTTTTATATGTGGGTTTGTCTTACTTTTAATTTTTGGATGTTAAAGTTTACTATAGATTAACAAATGTTGCATCAGCATAAAGGAGTATGCATGATCCCACTTAAGAGTTTTAGAAATAATTTGAAATATTGGTTCAAACATAGTTTTTACTAAATTAGGAAATAATTATTATCGCTTACTGTATTTTAACACCTTCATATCGAATATTCAAGTTGTTTCCCTTGTCAGTAAATGTAAACTCCTATTCTGACTTTAAATTGCATTTTTCTGAAATCCTTGCATTTATCACAAACAGACGGACATTCACCTCCGAAACCGAGATTGATCAAGTGCGAAAAAATAATGGTAAAATTTTATGTTGGAAATTGCATGTTTGTATTTCAAAAAAACTTGAGAAAAACTAAAGAAACTTTCGTTAATCTCTTTTCTTAAATTGGTTGTTGAATGAAGGTAGAAGTCCATAGGGGTTCTTCATTTCCAAGAGAATCTGTAAAGAAAAAGGAAGTTGAGATTAATTTAAAGATTTGGGCAAAATGTGGGACAACTTTAGGAAATATTTGAAGCTTTTAAGAACCCTGGTCTTATCAGTTTTGTTCACAACTTTATTTTTTGTGTGCTTTGCAATAAGTTGGGTTTTTAAACAGCTAAAATTAAAATACCATATAAGGGTATAAGCAATTAGAAAATGCAGAGTTAAATATAAACCGTAAAAATATGGAGAACCAACATTGAGAATTTGATATTTGAAATTTTGAAAATTCTAAGTTGGAATTTCAAACTTTTTTAAATTTGATTTTAAGCCTTACATTTTAAGTAGGGTTGTGCCAAATGTCAATGTCATGACAAATTGACACATTCGACATGTCATATATGCCAGACATGTCTGACACATAAAATAGGAAACATATATGTCAAATTGACACATTCGACATGTCATATATGTCAGACCTGTCTGACACATAAAATAGGCGACAAATATGTCGAATTGACACATTGCGACATGTCTAATTTTTATGTCTGACAGAAAACTTATGACAAATATACAAATTCTTTTTTTGAGCGTATCAATTTTACAATTTTCCTATGGAGTACTGAAATTTTTGTCATTTTAATTATGTATAAGACTAAATATAATTAAATTGTGAAGACATGTTCGACATTTTTCAATTTTTCCGTCGTAAATGTGAGAAATGTCGGACATTTATAGTTCTTGTCATATTTGTCAAAAATGACAAATTAAATGACATATGACAAATGTGACATGTCCGCCACATAAGTCCCTGACATGACATTGGCACAACCTTAATTTCAAGGCGCTATTTGTATGCAATTTGTAAAATTTAAAGTCATATGTCAAAAACTGTTTTTGTATAACGGATTTAAAATATGAAATGGTTGGCACGTTTTAAAGAAATCGTAGGTAAGAAATAATAAATAAGGAAGTGACACTGTGCAATCATATAATTTCCAGCTGACACATTTATGTCAAATTTGACATCATTGTAACTTTTATTTGTGGAAACTTATCGCCAAAGTTTAATATTGATAAAGCAAATTTAGAGCCTTATTCATAGCCGTTCATTCGAGAAAAAAATGTGAATTCGAGAATGTCATTTGAAATTGCCTATTTAAAATATTTAAATCTCATGAATATTTTCCCTTCACTTTCCCCTACAGACAGATTAATAAAAATAAAAATGAGGGGAAAAATGGAAAATTCTGAGTGTTGACATGTAAGCACTATGGGTAGACGGGTCACAATTTAATAAACTTTACAACTAAAAATTTAATCAAGTATCGTCAGATAAATTTAAACCTATTTTAAAACTTTAAAACCGATTTTAAAACTTTAAAGCTCATTTTAAAACTTTAAAACCGTATTTAAAACTTTAAAGCTCATTTTAAAACTTTAAAACTTAATTTAAAGCTTTAAAAATTAATTTTAAAGTTTTAAACGTATTTTGGGGCAATTTGAAACATTTTTGACAATTTTTGACCTTTTTCACCTATTTTGACCTTTTTTGATGTTTTTGACCTTTTTAAATCTTTTTTGACATTTTTGACCATTTTTGCAACTTTAAACTATTTAGGGCAACTTGAAAAGTAATTTGAGAAAAAACATTTTTTCCCTGCCTTTAACATTTGGACTTTGCCATTTTCAGGGGGTTGCTTTTCAGGTAAACCCCCCTTGGAAGTGGTCCGATTGACCCCTTTTCTGTACTTAGCCGAGCATATGGCCCAAAAACTTATATGTCAAGTTTCAAGTCAATAGCTTAAACCGTTCGAAAGTTATCGACTTCACGGACTGACAGACAGGCAGACATCACTACCGTTCACATAAAGTATCTGAAGATACTTAATAAATGCGAGAGAATGAGATGTGTATCACAGAAAGTTCTCATAAACTGAAATCCAAGTTAAAAGTCTGAGTAGGATGAAAGTTGGTCAAATGAAAAAAAATAAATTGGATTTTATGCAAAACGATCTCATTAGCAATTCAAATTTCCCTCGCTTATTAAAATTCGTACATCTTCATTCAAACCTTTTACCTGGCCTCCACTCTGCTCTCAATTCTCATTAAAACTTCTTGGAAGATTTCCACTCTGCTATTGACTTTAGTTTTATAGGGAATTGGGAGAAAAAACTCACTTTTTCTTACTACTTAACCTAAAGTATTAGTGGTGTAGCTTTTTGAAGGAAATATATACGCAACTTTTTCAAGCTAAAAAGGGCTGAAATATTTATTAAGTAATAGTTTACTAAGATATACTTTCATTCTCTTTTAAGTGTACAAGTTTCTTGGAAGCTGGTGTACGGCAACGATGCTTCTTTACCTTTTTAACTAAAAACAAAGAAAAAAGTGAAATTCATTAACAAGGAATCGTACCTAAATATTACCAAAAATGTGATTGAGTAAACTTTAGTGAAAGGAAGCGAGACAGATGCTTCATAAAAAGGTTAAATTTAACTGTAAGTAGATCATTTGCATAGATAACTGGAGTGCTAAGGCAAATGATAAGTCAACGACTGAACCGAGTGTGCATGCAATCTTATATATTTACTTATACATTGCAACTCAAGTATAATCATGCATTGATGTTGTATTCATTATAAGCATTGAGTTCTAATAATACTATTGAGTAAAATAATATTCATTCTTAGTTTGTTCACCTTAGAAGAGACAACCTTCTTTTTAACTTGTCAGTTAAAAGTTGCTAATTAATTAAAATCTATTATTTGTTAAATTTATACTTTGTGTTCTGTGCTTAATCATTACTGGTTCACATTTATTAATCCACGCATCATGCATTATTCCATATCAATTGAGTGCATAAAACCTCAGATTGATATCATTTCAAGGATTGGATAGGAGTGGACATTCCCATAGAGAATTATCATCGCAAAGTAAGATATTTCGTAAAGAGTAATGGCACGTTAGGTAGGACTTCTAATTCGCAGTCAGATCTCATTTCATAAAAAATTATCCGTACAAGCAATATAGGGTTAATCGTCATAAAATTATCCATAGTTATTCACTATTTCCTATAAAATACGTCATACTCCTGACATAACACGTGGTTGAATTACAATTACATGGGGGGAAGTTTGATGATTTCACCAATACGCCTTTTAAGTATCTTCATTCCATCTGTTCCACTCTTGGAACAACTTGTGTCATTCCAATCAATGGTTCATTTAATAACCAATAATTTTGGTGCATTTTGTAACTTTTACAAATAAAAAATAAAACACAGCAAAGTATATTGGATTGTGATAAAAAAGCAATATGTTCCACTCTTTGCTGAAAAATTTCAAAATTTAGGCTATTGGCGAAAGGCAGCAGTGCAGAAACATGTTCTAAAATGGCTGTAACATCGAAGAAAGATAAGAGATTTAGAAAATGTTTGAAACTAATTAAATAGTTTAATGGTATTAAAAATGAGAAAGTTCAAACTACAGAAATCTATTAAAAATTAATGAATTCTCCTAATTAGTTTTTTTAAGTTCCCATAAGCTCTAAAGGTTATATATATATATTATTATTAATTAATTGAAGTTTATATATAAACGCACGAATTTTTTATGCATATTATAGTTAGCTTTATTAGTGTTTAAAATTTTGATATGATTAAATTCACTTAATAAAAATGTTAACCATATCTTAACCAATTAACCGTTTATTAAGTAGCGAAAGCTACTTTATGGGAATGCTCTGTCCGTCCGTCTGTCCGTCACGTCAATAAATTTCGAACGGATTGACATATTGACATGCGGTTTTCAGTTTTGGACTCAGTATTTTACAAGAATTTTTGGTATTGCAAATCAGCGCGCTGTACCAAAGTGCACTGGTCGCGGTTATGAGCGCTTCAAAGCGCAGAGGACATAAAAATCATGTGATACATGATTTCATATCTAAGAAATGTCAGAAACTCAACTGAAACAACCGTTTTTGTCCTACGAGCTCAGGAAGGTCACAAATTGAGGTCAAAAGTAAAAAAAGATCAAATTTCAAGTTTTATATATTTGGATATATCTTGACGAGTGGAAAAAGATGAGATAAGACACAAATAATCTAGGATGACCTTTAAGGTCACAAAATGAGGTCAAAGGTCAAATTTCAAGTTATATATAATTGGATAGGTTTTGACGAGTAGGTCGAAATGATTTGTGACAAAAATTCGAAATATTGTTTCAAAATATTATATTGTTCAAAAACATTCAAATCAAATATAATTGAAACGTGCAGCTTTCGCTACTTGGTTACACCCGTACTTGATATGGTTTATTTTCACTTCACATAAGTTACCTATTGCTGTCTTTGAACCTTTTAAGAAATGCATTTTTCTACAGTTTTTTAAAACCAATGGGAATTTTCGGACTGTGACCTTTCAATAATTTCATGGTAAGGTTTTTACATTTATAACTTTCTAATTTTTGTCAAGGTATTTTTCAATAAATTACAAATAGGATGCAATAGACATTTTAATATATGCATGCCAAATGCAAATACTGCACTTGTGATTAAAATGTCAATCTATAAATAATACTTTCTCATCATGACACGCTGAGATTTCTATAGGTTAAATTGGAAATTTTGTATTTTTTACAATGTATTAAAGGTTGTTGAACTCTACACAGTTTCATTATATGGTGGAATCGAATTTAAGCTACAAAAATCTATATATACTCATTTTGAAGCTAAAATAAAGCCTAACAACACTGCAGTATTAGTTTTAGCCTAATTAGCTGTTAAAATTAATTATTAATTGATTTTAATTTATTGCATTTCTTTCATTTTATGCATATATTAATTTGTGCAGTACAGTGGTTTTTTCAATTTCTTGCACCAATTTCTTGCAGGTGGTTTTATTCACCCGAAACCCTGGGTGAGTGAGATGTAAGTGATTTCCAGTCCACCGAACCACCAAGCCAAGCCACAAAGTAGCCAAGGAGAGAGTACACAACCTCGTAAATAAGTTCAAGACTAGTTTTATGTACTTTTATAGTCTGTGTCCGCATGTTGCCTACAAATTAAGTGGTTGTCCTGCACAAATGCCCGCATCATCCATCTTCCAACTAACCGAGGTCAACCCATTAAATCAACAAATGACCAAAACATAAATAGCATCTCTTCTACTCGGAGACACAAGTCAAACTGTACAATTTCAATTGCAACGATAGTAAAAGCTAAACATTTGACTCAAGAGTCGATCGTAAATCATAACTTTGTTTTGAATTAAACAAGTCTTCAACATTTCACTTGAGTTCTAGTTAAAAAGTAAGACAAGTCTTAAGGTTAGATTTAAGAAGTTAAGGTTCCATAAGCAGATTATTGTTAAATACTCTAAAGTGTAGCATGAGATAGTGTTGAGACTGAACAATACATAATTTATTGTAAATGATTTGTATTCTTTAAAAAAGTAATTGGTAAACTGTCACAAGTGTGTGATCGTGGCTTATGCAGAGGTAGATCGAGGTTCTAACCCCATCCGTTCCAGTTTACTTCTATTTTTGGAGAAAAACTCCTCAGGCAAATCTAATACCACGTTGCCGTTACAAAAGAATCTGTGAAAGTTGAATTATTGCATTAGCTCAAAAATATCCATATGGTGTTGAATTATTGTAGTTTTGAAATATTTTCTCTTTGCGATTTCTTTATAGCCCCTAAGAAAGAGAGTAAAAGAGAAAGTAGACTTGTTTGGAATGTGGGTAGAAATTATTGGAGAGGAAAAAAGTATCTTCGTTTTATCGTCTCTTTCCTCAGACTTGAGTATTTGTGGATGGGAAGTTGCAATATATTTTAAGGGGAAATGTCAAAAGCACTTTATAACTGCCTTACATGCCCAATTCTAAAATTTAAATGCTATATAAAACTGGGAAATGTACTCATATACTTGAGAAGCTCACATGTTCACTTAAGCCTTTATTAAGTACTAGACTAAACGCCCGTGAGTGGGGACATCACGGGTCTAGCGATATGGATGCGCTCTGTGGAGAGAGAGTAAGAA
>JAQFZZ010001543.1:0-10805 GCA_034696405.1 Isotoma caerulea
ATTTAATTGATTAGCTCTACAGATGATTCAAATCTATTAGATTTTGCAATAAAATGAAGGTACGAATAATATTATCATTACAAAATATTAAATCTGGTTGGTAGGAGTAGGAAGGGTAAGTAAGCTAATCATCTCTTCACAACTTCCTGTAAAAACATTAAGAGAAAGCCGTGCTTTTCTAGACATATTTTATAGATTTGCGTACGTTTGTTCAAGTGTACCTATCTAGTAACTATCTCATATAGTTTAATATGAGGTAGAGAAAGCAATAAGAAACTCTCCTGTTGGTAAGTGTCTGCTGCCTGGAATATCAAAACTGTATTGATCAATGGATTTGCATAATTCTTAGGACTTTCCATAAATCTCTAGTTTTGACATGCTTTATGAGATGAGCTTCTTCATCCTTGGTGGCATTCGCAAAGGTGACAAAGTCACGATTTATCCCTCTAACACTGTCTTGCTCATTTACACTTTCCCATTATGAAGAGACAATGAAATTATAAGATAACACACCTAAAACGTAACCATCTGTGGGTAAGTGAGTGTTCACTTTTTATTATTAAGAATAAAGTTAGCTAATCTTAACTAGTAAAAGTATAATATTTATCTATGTAAAAGTTAAAAGCACTAACAGGGTGACGGGATGTTTTTCTTCAAAGATTTCCTTCTTTACCTCATAATTCACTATTAGTCCTAACTAACAAGAACTGAAAGTATAAAGCCGCACATTCCATAACATCATCACTCTTCCAAGCGTTGCTGGAAAATTGTAAGGGGAAGAAGTAGTTGTATGAAATTAAAGTTTTGAACGAGAAGGAGGTCTGCTTTATCTCAAGTTGTGAGACTAATTCAGTGCAAAATGACTTTTCTCAAGTCTACTGTTACCTAATTTGAATTATGTATGACGATGATGATGATGATGATAAGCCTCATCCTCCTTTTACTGTCAGGAAACAAAAGTTTGTAAATTCTTAATCCCCTACGTATTGTCGACCATGACCAAAAGTCACAAGTAGCCAATTTATTTATTCATTCACAACAACTATTACCACCGCAAAGAAACAGAAGGAGTAGTCACACAAGTCACTGGTAGTCAGTACTAGTGAGTTAGTGCCCATTCCTAATTCTAAACCATGTAAAAGAAAGTATTGTAGTCTTGCTTGTACGTGAGGATTGTATGCGGCAGATGAGAAACTAGGGGAAAGTAAAAAGTCCAAAAGAAAAGTGTCTCATTCTATTTCATCCAGCAAGCAAATGAACTTACCCAACCTAGAATAGCGATACACAACAACATACGGATACTTCGTAGTTGTCTTATTTATGAAAATTTTACAAGCAACAGCTTTAAGCAAGTCCCATGTACAGGCGAAACAAAAGCTTGCTTTGGTCTACTTTTACCAAGATTCTAGATTCTAGACATTTTAATGACATACCAGTGTAGACAGCTCCGGGGATGTATTTATCCGGTTTGTCTGGGTCACCACTGATGACAATCTTGAAACCATTGTCACCCGGAGTTTTAGGAACGTTTACACCCGTCGGAGTTCTATCGCACCATAGGGCATCCACCACTAATCCATGCACCAAAATACCCACGATAATTGTCCTTACAACTGCTAATGATGATACTTCACGCATCCTTGAGTTGAATGCGGCTTCAAATCTTTTACACCTTCTATAGCTTTAATTACTTTCTAGTTTACAGGGGGTGATAATGAGACACCTTTTTATAATTAATCACCTGCGATTGATATCGCGATATACAGACAGCAATGTGATTTATGACAATGAAACTGATACTGTTTACCTATGAACAAAGTATTTGATTCTCATAGTCTCAAACGCGATCTTACTGTGGGGGATTTCAGAATACAACTAAGTCGAAATGAGTAAAAGCGTTTGGTTCATATATGTAATCTTCTCGTTTTAGTTCTGTTGTCGGTGTCTTCTTTTTCTGTTCCATGTCCATGATACTCGTACGGTCTTCTTGGGACTTCTCCTGTCTGTAATACTTACTTTTGCCTTTTTCTAAGTTTTTACTTATATGAAACTTACGATGTGACTAAAAGCCTTTAGCTAAAGTAACTAATGTTGCGAATATCTTGTATACATATATGTATCTTTTTAGCATGAGAAAGAATACGCCCAGACCTAAAATTCATATCTTGTATAAAAATAATAAAGCATACTTGTTTTTTTATTCAGTTATTTTGCTTTATATACCACAAGAAAGAAGGTTTAATGAATGACATTCAATACTAATTTATGTTCACTGACTACGAGTCCTTAAGATTGTTGTCCTCTAGCTTCAAGTTTGAGTTGAAATCAGAGTTATTAGCTTTGCGCTACTGCTGTAATATATTTATTTATTATGTACGAACAAGTTTAACATAATATGTCACCTCCTTATCTGGGTTGAACTATCAATGGTCCATCATAATCATCAGAGCAAGGGAAAAAATCATGTACAGAACTGAAATAAAATGATCCAACCAAATTCCCATAAATAGTTATATAGTATAAAAACATCCATCATAGGAAAAGTCTAGTCTGTCTCCAGTATTTATTTCACATCTTATACTATAAATATGCAAGATTGTTTGTACATTTCTCTAAATGCAATTCATATTATTTGGTTGAATCAGTTGAATGTAGTATCTTTTGCCATTTTGCAGTAAAAATTATCATGCATGCGTTTTAATACTACAAAAGTAGTAAAACTTTAAAATTTCGATGAAACTCTTTTGGATGCATGTGAAGGAGTGAAGTGAAAATTGTCTTGATTGATTACTGAAGCCTTGTAAAGCAGTCAAGGTTGCTTATATATAATGCTTGACTGTCATCCTGCGAGTTATATGTTTACACCAAAGAAGACTTACAATCTCTCCAAGATAGATTTTTTTTGACACACTGTCTCAAAACCTAAAAAGCTTAAAGAGGTGAAGAGCAATCCCCTGTGTGACTGTGTAGATAAAAATAGATGCTTGAATTAAATACGTACTGTATAAAATGTGATGTACCCTTTTACACTTTTGTCATTATCATCATGAGCTAAATAGGATTACAACATCAGCGTACTGTACGACTCTCTTGACCCTTAGTTTGGTTCGATGATTTTAATTGAATAAATGCGTTTGCTAATATACCTGCATTGTCTAATTTAACTATTAAGAATTGTGAAGTAAAAAAAAACACGAAAGCATTTGAGATAAGAGATAACATAGTCTTCGAAGGTCTCAGTTCCATTACAACACAAGTATTAAATCTGCGTATAAAATCTAGTGATAATCTATACATCAACATATTTTTTTAAGAAAAAAAATGATACTTTCATTCCTACATAAATGAAAATAAATTTTTATTTAAGAAAAAAAGCGACTCCCTGGTGCTTCAATATGTCTGACTTACCTCAGCCACAAAAAATCTTAACTTCCACCGAATGAATGACTGACTCTACCTTAGATCGAACAAGGAGTCCCAAGGGATTCAAATCAGGCTGCCTGACAGCGTGAGAAAATACTCAAAGGATTATGGATTCATACAGAATCCAAAGGAGCAAGAAAGACTGAACTGAACTAAAGATGAGATTAGATGAATGAGTGTTTTTCTAAGTTGTCTAAACTCTCGTTTTAGCTTCCTCTGAATATCAGCTTAAACCACAAGCAGTTTTCTCTGGTTTTTTTTCTACTAAACTTACTTCAATCGACGGTTTTATTGTTATAAAGTGAAAGGAGCTTTCCTTGGAAGAAATAATCCTCGTAGATCACAAGCTCTCATCTCACCACTAATGCTTTCTTCAAAGAAGATGCTTTCGCATTTCCAGTCTTTTCCATCGCATCTTTTTGTAGGTGAGTCCATGAGTCTTGTTGTATCCGTAAGTACAAATGAAATATGCTTAACTCATTTCTTTCGAAATTGCATCAATAAAATTTATTGAGAAAACAGGGTTTAATGAGAAGTGGGTAGTTTACATGATAATCAAACTCATTTCCTAATTCAGAAACCCAGCCGGATAGGATCAGTAATATAACTTATCGCAGAACTACACTTGCGGTCAAATAGTTTGAAACATTATAATATGCTGAACAACTAACACTATATTCTACCTACAGTTTTGAAATCTTTTATCAACAATGCATTAATTTCATAAACTATTAGCTTGTCTTATACTGTTTAGAGAAATAATTAGGGCATATACAATATATGGGCATGTCTACAAAATCAACTATTTTTCTAAAAATGTGCAAAGGATGTGTTGATTCATGTCGCCGAAAATTCTTAACCTACCACAATAAATAAATATTTAAATCAACAAAATTGGTTAGGATCAAACATGTATCAATTCTTTATTTTTATTAGATCTGTATAAGAGGCGGTATTAAAACATAAAGTTCGTCGATCATCATTAACTTAAGCTAAGTTTGATAAATATAAACTGTACTTATATTTATATGATAATGTTTTACTCACAATAGCGGCCCCTCCACTAATAACGACGGAAGACAGTCACCCCGATGGATGCTGACGAAAGCCCTTTAGGTGAGAACACTTGGATAAACACGATGTCATCTTAAGTTAATTATTATATTTTCAGCACGGCAAAATATATCGATCTCTTCATTTGTACTTGTGTCTTTAAAAGCATTTTCAACTTTCCAAAAGAAGTCTTTTATGTTGACCAAGATTCACAATAAGCAGACCGTTGTCATACAGCCCGAAGCGTAGTTTTATGGCCAGCAGCAGTAACTGATTTTTTATAAATTTAAAGTTCCAAAAGCAAACTCTGGACACAAATCGAACAGTTTTCTACAAGGTAACTACGATAAACTCTTCTATCTGGAAAAATGGGCGGATACACATGTGGTCGCTCCTTGACTTGTAAAATTAAACAAATTTTAGTGACATTAATATTTTTGACATGCTTTCACAAAACTTCTAGAAAATTTTCATCACAAAAAACTTCAGACCAATGCAAGAACCTGTACTAATTAAAATAAAAACTGGAGTATTTATCCTAAAACTGAATAGGTAGACGGACGAAACAATTAAATCATGCACAGCAAGTTCAGCTGCAAAGTTAGACATTAGCAAAATGTGACTAAGAGTCATGTCCCCATCCCCACCCATTCCCAATCAAGTTGTATTCATTTTAATATACTGACAATGGTTGATTGATGGCAGTAATCATCATGTCTTCCGGATTCTCAGTCTTTAAGGATTAGCATGGTGTGGTTCACGAGCCTCCGAACCCATAAAACAGAAGCATCTATAGAACATGAATCGTTTTGAATGCTTCATAAGTTAAAATTCCTATGAAAAGATACTTACCAGAAAACCCTTACAAAATAGAATATTATGAATATTTAAAAAGCATGCAGGATTTACCAAATCCCTATAATATTGAGAGACTATTTCGTACGATGAGTTCATTTTGGTATTTTACTGATTTCCAATTCTGCTGTCATGGGTTCGGACACACGTTGTAGCCGTTCCTCCGACTCATGACTTGACACAATGCTAATGCTTTAAGCAAAGTTAAGAAAATTCTATGATAATTTGTTGCCAGCACATGGAAACCAATAAATCAACCATTACCATCAGGTTAAGTCTCCCTTTCCCATTTTACACGCTAAAAGCATGATCGGATTCTTTTTCACATTTTGAGTCAATCATACATTTTAAATACTTCATCACGTTTAAAATTGAATTTAGGTGACTTACCATTCACTGGCCATTAAATTCATCAAAGAAATTAATCTCTATTGATCACCCTCAGGTGCTGAAATTTGCATTTAGGATTTTGGCAAGACTTGAGAAGACTATCCTTACAAAGTGTCCCTGCCGGATTATCGATTGACCTGTAGTAACAATGCTTCTTTTGAAATAGACCAGTATAAACCAGTAATATTCGATCCAGTAGATAAAACGAGCTTACGCGGACTGTTGATCTCGGTGGGTAGTTATAATGGGTGAAATATATGGAAAATAAATTCCTAAATTGGACGTTTGCCTATGTAGCAAAGCAAACCCATTCGGAGCACGCAAGGAAGGTTCATCAGGCTGCTTGTCTGTATCACCTTCCTCGGACGTCGAGTCGCCCAAGGTATCATTGGCAAGAACAAGTGGCCTATGTCTTCCGAATCTGAAGATATTAGGAATAAATTGTTAGATTTAACGTTGTAATCATTGACTTGTGAATTGATTATTGGAAACTAGTCAATTCAATCTTACCTTCTTTCATTATTTGAAGTCCAGGATACCTGAGTACCCTTTTCTGAAGCTGATGACGATGGTTTTATTTCCATAGGGTTCTTCCACATCTCTAAAACTACTCTTTCTGCTTCGCGAATATTTACAGCTCCCTTGCCTTCTAAACTTGCTTTACTGTGTTTAAACAACATTTGCAACTTTTCCTTGATTTCAGCTGAACCTGCAGTAGGAACTTTATAAACGTTGCCAACAACTGCATTGCCATGTTGTTTACAGTCGTGTCCGATTTTAACACTCTTCTCTCGCATTTGAAATACAGTTTGAAGTGTTTTGTAAACGTCAGCTTGTGATTCTACAATGTCTTTGTGAGTTGATCTCAACGACGTTTTGGCATTTTCAAGTTGTTTCTTGAGTTGTTCAATCTTATCAACTAGATGATTGCATTTCTCTTCTTTTGCAGAATGGACCTTCATTTTGTCAATTGTTGACTTTATAAGAGTACTCACCTCCTTCCTGTAATCAAAAATACAAATATTTGAAATTCTACACGCACCATAGAAAATATTTTCGTTCAAGCCTAATCGCTTGAATATAGTATATTGTTATTACCTGCAAGTCTGTAACTGTTTTTCCGTCGTGGACAATTTTATCCTTTTGATAGATTTTTGAATAGTATTTTCCAGCAACCTGGTTTTCTGTTCGTACATTTTTTTCATTTTTTCATGTTTTTCATTCCTCTCCTAAAATTACAATAAAATCCACCTCCGATTAAATATAGAAATATTTTTGTAATGAATCATAAAGTAGCACATTAATTTTAGTAGTACTTACCTGATTTCGATTTACGATGTTATTACTGCTCTGTATTTCCGTTTCTTTTGGGCCTCCGGCCTTCGCAGGGATCAATAAATTCGGTGGTAAGACTTGATTTGAATGGGAAATCTTCGGTACTACTGATTGTACTTTAGCGATTGGATTATGGGGTATTGATACAAACGAATCACTTTTAGATACTTGAGCTAACTTAGAGGATGGAGGTTTTGACTTGTTTCCAGGAGACGGGTTACTGGAATTCTTCTGTGGAATATTTTTTTGAACACTACCATTAATCTCAGCGGCAATAGTCAATTTCGTGAAAGTTTGTGTCGATTTACGGGATGAGTCGACATTTTGAATAGACTCTTCAGGTTTAGATGAGCTACTAGCAACAGTAGTAGCTGAATTTTTTCCAGTCAATTGCGTGAAACTTTGTGTAGACTTACGGGATGAGTCTACATTTTGAATAGCCTCTTCAGGTTTAGGTGAACTATCAGCAACATTATTTGCAACATTTCTTCCTATCAATTTTGTGAGATTTTGTGTAGATTTACGGGATGAGTCTAGAGTTTGAAAAGACTCTCCAAGTTTAGGTGAGCTGCTAGCAAAAGTTGTAGCAGCATTCCTTCCAGCAGCAGCACTAGAAGAATTAGGAGTTTCTCGAGCAACTACATTTTTGGTACTTGGTGCTATCTTTGGATCATCACATTTCTTTTGAGGAATTATATTGGTCTGTACTGGCAGTGCAGAAGATAAAGTCTGTGCCTGCTGCTGATGCTGGGAAGCAATCTCTCGAGTTTTCTTCAAAAACATGTCCAATCGACTATGAAATCCATCAGGAAGTTCAATATTGTTTTCTGTCGAGGTTAAAGAGGGGTTATCTTTAACAGGTGAATCTGGTTCATCGTCTGTGGATTGATCATTATCACGGATCGGAATTACAATGGATTTGAATGGCTTCGCTCGTACTATACTTTTTCGATTGTGATGATGATTTGCAACAGTTGATTTTGAGTTGTATTTAGAACTGGTGGGTTTAGGAACTAGAGCCACAGGGGAATGGAAACCTGACTGCTTATTTGAATTAATAGCAGTCGGTTTTACTAAAGACCTGCTGGATGTAATTGAGGACTTTGAAGCAATAGGATGTGTAGGACGGTGTGAGGTAATCGGACGACTTTTGCCATTTAAATTAATACTAGTAGTTTTAGGCTTACTGGTTATAGGATTGTTGGTTAAAGAAAACGTTAGAGATCGACTTGGCAATACATCACGTGACACAATTGGCGAAGGTATGCCACTATCAGTATTCAATATCTTTTGTGATAAGTTCTCAATAATAGGATCAAAGGGAACTGGTCTGATAGAAGGGGAGCTTGAATTTGAATTTGGTGACTCAGTGTTGTAGAGAACAGTTCTTCCATCGGTTACCAAGTCCGTTCTTATCATAAGAGGAACGACAGGAACTTTAGGTTGTTGCTGAAAATTCGGTAATTTGTATGCTTCGTGAGAAGTTACAACTCGATCTGTTCCATGTTGCGAAATGGATACCGAAAAGCTAGTTACTGTCTCCCGTTGGGCAGTCGTAGGACAGTATGAGTGAGACGTAGGACTTTCGTACTCGTGACCAGTGCTTACAGTGTTATTAAACCACGGGATTATAGGTACCAATGAAGTTGAGCCCTGATCTATGGCCTTTGATGTCGACTCTTGAATAATTCTAGAACTAGATTGTGAGGACAAAGATGGAAGGTTTGACGACATGTTTTTTCCGTAGTGTTGCTGACTTTCTTTATTATTTACAGTTTCTGGACCAGTACTAGTGAGCTGGGGTTCAGCATGACGAGAGATATTTGAAGTCCTTACGAAGGTGGAGTTACACCGTAGAATGCGTTTGGGCTTTTCGGCAGGAGACTTATCCCTGTTCTTTTTCTTTGCCATGTCTTTTAACAATTTATCTCTTAATAGGAATTCTTCTAAATCATTTTCATCTTCTATTTCAATTTCAGTTGGTTTATTTGAATCCACAGTATCATTCAAGGGCGAACTACTTTCTTCTATTCTTTCAGCTGATTTGTTTGAATCTACAGTATCTTCCAGTAGCGAACTACTTTCTTCTATCAGTACAACTTCAGCTGGTTTACTTGAATCCACATTATCTTCCAGTGACGAACAACTTTCTTCTATTACTTCAGCTGGTTTACTTGAATCCACAGTATCTTTTAGTGGCAAACTACTCTTTTCTATCAATTTATTTATATCTTTTTCCACTTGCTCCTCTTCTTGGATTTGTGATTTAGATGTTAGACTTTCATCATTTGTCAATTTTTCAGTCTGGCTAACCTCGTCTAATTTATCTTCAGTTATTTTTGCCTCATCAATCGGCTTATTTAACTTTTGTACTACACTTTCTATCAATTGTTTTCGCAGCTCTAATTCTTCTAAGGATAGCTCTTCAACCTCACAGTTGATATCTTGTACAACATCAACGACCGCGGATTCAACTACTGTCACCTCTTTGACTAGCTTTTTACTCTTTGTGGTCAAAGTCAAAGGCACTGTTTCATTATCTGATTCGGAACTGGATGTAGAATCTAGTAATATGAGTTCAGCTATTTTTGCTTGCTTAGGTACCACAGAGAGTATTGAAACCTCATTATCGTCATCATCTGCTGCCTCTTCTTCACTTACATCCTCTACATTGTCGAGAGGAGATATTGCTAATATTCCATTGTTAAAACCAACGTTAAGCGATTCTTCCGTCAGATTTATAACCTCTTGGTGTTGTCGTGAATCAATCTCATTATTGTATTGTCTTATTGTGTGATCAGTTACAGTATTCCGGTGTGTCTTTTCTTTTAAGTTGTTCACTTTTTTAAAAAATCCTGAAAATAAAAAGAACAGGTTTAAATTAGAAACTGTACGTTTGTCTGCTAAACAAATGAAGTGCTTAGAAATACTTGCGATTGATGCCAAAACGCAATAAATAACAAAAAAAGTTGAAATATATTATATTAATGAAGTTATGCTAATATTTCATAAGTGACTAACCACGACGGGATTTCTTCTTATGGAGAACAGCGTTACAAGCGTCGATAACATTATTCTTTGGCGATCGCCCTCGTGTTTTTGAGCGAGGAACATTTAGAGAGTGTCTATACTGCCGTGGGGGAGTGTTCTCCCTTAATCTTGTTCCAGACAATGACCTTCGGCGGTGACTAGAAATTGTGAGAGCTCCATCGTCTACTACTGATCTTGATTCTAATGGCGATTTACTTCGTCTACTACTATCCCTGATAGAAGAACAAGTTCCCCAATTCCCAGAAATATCGTCGACGGAAAGTTGCTTGCGAGTACGTCTAGACCGCTTCGGAACTATTGAATTATGAGCAGGAGTATAATTGTTTGTAGATCTTCTTCGTTTACGGTCGAAGAACTTAGAGCCCAGTCTTGTCTGCAAATGGGTTTCAAATATTTCACTACTGCTGGGACCGTCGCCTTTAAGTTCTGATTCCCTTATTTCTCCCTCCTCTGGCTCAGAATCCATCCTTTTTTCGGTGCGAGACCTTTTCTTTTTGTATCTCCTACACCGAAACACAACAAAAATTTTTGAAACATGACATACAACTTTTAAATTCAACACAACATCGCATTTGCATCAATAAACTGTGTGTTATGCCAAATGTTCAATTTAAAAATATGTAAATTTCACAATACTACACTACACACTACAAACATCTTTAGAACAATCAGAATAACAAATAAATTAAAAATTATAT
>JAQFZZ010001544.1:0-10800 GCA_034696405.1 Isotoma caerulea
CGGCATCAAATTTGCATTGACAGGTATGTCGGGCGGTATTATAACCAAAGGGTTAAGAGTTTGGTGCAGAGCGGGATCCTTGAAACGTGGAAATACCGCTATCACACAAAGCCTTACTATCGCCAGCCAAATAGAAGCAATGAGTCTTATGCGCAAAGACTATCTGATAATATTAGTACTGTATTTTTTATTTTTGCTATTTTAATGTCCGTTAGTATGGTTATGCTTTGTTTAGAAGCTCGTAGAAAGATAATTGCCAGTATTTGGTGTGCTTTTTGTTTCATTATTGAATGGATGTTGCTTATTTGGAAGAAGTTTCTTACCGTCGTATTGATCACTTAAACATCGGATTACTCTCAAATTGGATTCTACCCCAGTATTTCACGAATTCTTATCTCAACCGTTTTAATTATAATCTTTCTATGAAACGATGAACTAAATGATTCTCAACAAATTTAACATGTGTGTAGTAATTACTCAAGTGATGACGTTTTATTTGATAGAGTCGTATTGAAATAATGACTTATTTAATTATTTGATGCATACATATGATGGGGAATTTTTCAAGTTAAAATTTCTGACTAAGTTTTCATTATTGACAGTTTTTATTCTGCTACTTAAATTTCTATTCTCCCCTCAGGCGTAACGTCCCTCCTGGAGGGGTGCCTGTTTGTAATGATTAAATTAAATTAAAATTAAATTAATGCAGATAAAAAAATTTCTTCTTTAGAAAATCTGTGATTTTAGTAATTAATTTTGCATCTGTCCAATCGCAGTGAAACACACCGTTCTCAATTATATTGAAATATAAACAAACATTTCTCGTTGCATTATTTCAGGGATATTTACAAAATTACTAACAAGTTTAAACTGTGCTTCTGTGAATTTTAATTTAATAATAAGTTTACTTTGTTACTTTAAATCACTAGCTGCAAAGAAATTATTACTGTAGAATATACAACTTTGACAAAATGTTAAAGAATGTAAGTTGCCAAAAAAAATAGTTGTCACGTAATTGCATAATTTTTATTGATTTAAGTATTGTCCGCCAGATAAAATAATAAAGTATTTTATAAATGAATACATTTTTCGTTTTTTAATAAATTTTTTGAGTTTTTAATATCAAAAGCCGACTAATCCAACTCAATTTTCGTAATTGATTACCTTAAAATTGAAGTAAAGCTTAAACACACGAGCCAGTCGAAAACCATTTTACATAAGGAGGTAGCAATTTGGATAATACAGCAATAAAGTATAATAAAAATATATATAACTTTAATAACCATTGAACGCGCCTTGAAAATTTTTGAAGATTGGTATTACCTACAGACGTAAATTTGTTTCAAGTAGTTTCACCATATTGAAGATTGTTCAAAGTCAATAACAACATAAATGTTGATTTTTTGTAGTTTTAATGTCTGGAGATAAAACCGAATGCATATAATCAACTTCAGCCGATTTAATCATCATTTTAATTTTAATTACGTGGAAAAAATACAATTTATCAAAAGTTAAACAAAACGATCAATTTTATTAAATTGAAAAATTATTGAACATGATGGTAAAAAAATATGTTTAAGTATTTATAGGCATTGTAAAATATAAAAAATATTATGCAACAAGTAGTTTAAATCATAAACAGGTTGATAGTAAGGAATAGACATTGAAAAAGAAGTAGTGACTGGAACTAGGGAAATGTAACTGAAGCAGCTTGATTTATTTTATACTTCTTCGTGGGTCGTTCCGAGAAATGGATTTATTTTCCTAATTTAATGAATAACTTTAACTTGTGAAATTGGAGCTAACATATTTTTACAATATTTTTCTGATAATCAATTAAATTTTGAAGCAATGAACTGTAGGATTTATTACTACACGATGTAGGAGCGAAGCTGATTCCATTAATTACGCAATAATTAATTATTGGTAAAATTAACTAACCCGAAATGGTATATAAGTAGTTGTTGAATTTGATGGAAAAGAACTTAAAGCTTTGAAAAAGTTTTGAAGATAGATGAAGATTAACATTTTAAAGGGATATTAGAATTAAAAATTCCAGTCTTTCTAATCTAATATGCTTAATTTAACTAGCTAATAAACTATACATTTTTATAAAGTTTAAAGACTGTTGAAAAGATGTAATTTCGCGTATATTCAACAGCTTATTTTGAAGATTTAGCAAATCTGAAAGGGAAAGAGTAATAATGACGTAAAAACGGCCGTTTCGAACCACGAAAGCCTATGAATGAAAGTCATTTCATATTTTTCAATTGTTTCACCATATCCTTAAGCCATAATGCGTATGTAGTGTAGTTATTATTGTTTTCTATTCACAAGAGTTAGGGTTATCCTTATTTCCATTTATCAATTTAAGTAATTTACTTAAGTACCGCGACCAAGAGTAGTTAATAATTTAAAATAAGACGGAGCGCCTGAATGAGAAATATTCGAAGTGTTGTTTTGACTGAATTACAAATTAATAATATACTAGTATTTAGTGAAGTTTTTTGGAGACAAATCATTTCTTTATTTAAGTGTTTTGATGCCTTCTGACCTCATAAAGTGTAATAAGCTTTCTGATTTTTAAAGCAATATAATTTAAAACATAACACTATATATTTTTGAACAGTTTCCAACAAATTTTTATAATTTGGCTAACAATCACAAAATTGCGGAAAATCATTAGTGACTTGAATGATTTGTGAATATATCTATTTTTACACACTGATACGTAATACACAGAGAAGATCGATAATTTGCATATGTCAAGTAAATGAAACAAATGTGTTAAGAGTTTCTAATTTTTAAAGCAAATTCATTTTGAAATTATGTGCATTTATTCAGTAATTAACATGCCGATTTATAAAACATTCAAAATGTGTTGCATAACCATTGAGTATTACTAATAAATCAGTTATTTTTTCTCGATGTTAAAAATATATTTTATATTTAAAATGGTAAAAACGAACCCTAGTGTTAAACGATTGTAAGCGTTTAACGATCATACCTACATTCAAATAAATATTGTTTTCTTAAAATTTCTTAAACTATTTCTAGTTTAGGTTTAAAAATTTCAAATTTTATTCTTCTGAAGTTACAAAAGTTTTTTTATGTTTGAAAAAAACTTGCAAATATTAACTATACGCTTTTCATTTTTATTTATGCATTGAGCTGCATTTGAAGCCTTTTCAAAAAGTTGGGTTTCTTTTCAGTTAAAAAACATTTTTTGTTTGTTGAAAAAAATTTTCAATTACATTTTGAAGAGTTTTTACTATCACTCGCAATTGTTCTTGTGCTTCAGTAAGTTATCATTATTAAACAATTTAAACATGAATGTTTAAATACGTTTGAGTAACCAAAAATTAATTATTGGTTTAAATGGATTTCAAATAGTATGTGGGTAATATAATAAAGTGCCGTAAAATAATCGCATAAAAATTGATTTTAGATGTACTTTAAAATGATTTTTGAGTCTCTAAAACATAATAGAGAAATTTAGTTTGAAATGTTTCATTTAAGAATTTTTAAACTATACCGTTGCAAAAAAATCTTTCGTTGCTCATTAAAAGGAAGACATTACTGAATGTGTTTGTGCTTTTTTTATAAATGATTAATTTGCCTTCGCACTGCGTGCTTTAAAAGTGCTACAGAGTTTGAAGAAAAATATGTTGTGAGTTGAGGGTGTTAGAAATCCAACTGAGCTGCTAAAATGTTGTCGCTTGCTAATTTATATGAGGGTGAAATCTCTTCCTGGAATTGTTTGGGTTTTGTCTTAACATGCAAAACTCGTTCAAGAATGTTTATAAGAAATTATAATTAATTCACATTGATTCATGGTGTATATATTTTCACTATTATAATTTCTGAGTATGGTTTGGCTTAATTCTTTATGAATGTAATAGACAATCTACGAGTGCATTTCGATCGTATAATGTACGGTTCATTTTATAAATTAGTTACGCATACTATCCTTGTTGACTTTTGAGTTTGGGTTAAAAATAATATTTAATTTTTGAATTGCTAAACGGTCAATATTATATGCATCTTTTAGTTCATTGCATACCGATGTTGTAAATATAAATACTACGGTATAAATTATGCGTGAAAATCTTTTATAAGTACATTCATTTTATGCCAACGGAAGTTGTCCGGCTAATGAAGCTTTTGAGCATGGGCAGTTTTATGTTGAAATAGTTTAATACATTTTAGTGTAGTAATAGAATATCGAATTTGCATAACTAATTAAATTGCTATGATAAACCTGGGACCAAAAATTAAAATATTGCTGTACAAAAACTAATAGTAAATTTATCTTATTTTTACAAAATAAACCAAGATTTGGAAAATTTATTTATTGTTATTGTTTTTAAGTAAGTACAGTACTAAAATTATTAAACATGGGTCTGTCTATATATTTAGCTTTGTATTGGTAATAAACATGTTGCTAGCCGGAAAATAATGGAGTTATAATATTTATTTTAGATATACTAAGATTTTAAACTTGTATCAATAAATAAATTCTTGTTTTAAATATTTCAATAATAAATCTTTAAAAGATAATGTTGTAAAAGAGACTGTAATTGTAATTTTAAAAATGAAGTGGAGTGAAGTGAATATTTATGAGGAAGCAGTTTATTTTTTTACGACGTAAATTATTTCACAAGTTTAAGAAAATGTATTGAGTTGGGTGAATAAAAAGTCCAACTGAACTTGCAAAATGTGGTCAGTTGCTAATTTATATGTAGGCAAAATCATTTCCTGGAATTTCTTACGTTTTGCCTTGATATTTGATGCTCGCTAAAATGTTTACACTTACAATTGTAATGAAAAATTATATATGCACCGATAGGGTTTAACAATATTGTAATTTATGAGTGTACTGTGACTTCTATGGTAGTGCTTAAAATGTAATTACGTATGAATTAATCCATATCGTGCAATATGCGTCACATTCAACGAACTAGGTAAGCTTTTTCCAAATTTTACTTGGATAAAAGGATGAAAATATACTTTGTTCAAATTCCAAAAAACTCACGTGATGCAACAAAGAAAACATTTAAGACAAGAAAAGTTAAAACCACCAAACTATAATGATTTCCAAGTAAATATGCACTGGAATTAAAAGTTATAGGTTTACTGCACATTGAGGATATTCTATTTGGCAACAATATTCGTAGAATTTTAATACCTTCAATAAATATTGGTATTCACAATCCCATACACGATACAACTGCTCAAATATTTAATGTCAATTGATACTATGTTAATGAATATGAATCTACTTAATTAACTCGCAAGCAATTCAATGGGAATATTATTGAAATCAAAGATATTTAAGCGATTCATTTCTTGTCGTTTAATAACAAGGATAGCTTAATTAAACAAATGATTAAACACTCTTCTATTCTAGTAAATACTTTTAAGGGGGGTTCGTGGAACGTCTCAGTTTAAGACCAAACTTATTTATATCTCTTGGAATGAAACTCAAATACCCAATAAAACAGAATATTGTGGTGAAATAGACATCACCATAAAGTTAGGGACTGTGCATAAGCTACGTCATCGGGATACGTCAAAATTTTGACCCCCTCCCCCCCTAATCACTATAGGCGCTTATGGGGAAAACCCTGCTTTTTTGACCTCCCTCCCCCCTATGTTGGCTACGTAGTTTATGCACAGCCCCTTACGATAGTTTGTTTCCTTCCTCAAATGATAATACTAATGGTTACAGTAAATTCCCAACTGCCCAAAACTGATTATTAATTTCTTTCAGTATGCAGTTTAAAAAACCACATCTGTACTATTGCATATAGAATTATTATGCTAACAATTGTAGGCAGTTATGTCGAGTCAATTATTTGTTCAAGATTTTCTTCTTACTTCGACATTAATCACAGTGATTTATTAATTACCATTTTTGGCTACAAAATGTTTTTTTATTTTATTTGAATAACTACGGTATTGGTATTGTTCCTATAACTGTAAAATCTATCTATACGAATCATTTTAAATCAAAATGTTAAAGTTATTCAGGAAACTTTTTATTTCATTAGTATTTTTGGAATATCCATGCATAACTTGTTTGGTGAACAGCCCTAATGTTACTTTAATCGATGTAAACTTTCATACTGCCGAGTATGACAACTATATCGAAAAACGGCAAGAAAATGAAAACGAAATATCATACATCCTCCCTATGACATTTAAGACACTGACATTCAATTGTTCCGCAAGGTTCCCCGTATCCTGGAAATTCGAAGTACCACCTGTAATATTTCTTTAATTAATTATGAAATACTGCATGGAATATATTTAAATTATTACACACAGTAACGTATTTTCTCTAAAATTTGTTCTTTAGAACAAAGATGAAAAACTAAGGACCTTTAAAATACAAAAATTTCGGTACCTCCGAGAGATTGAGGATAATTCAACTTACAGATTCGGAGCTATTTTGCATTTCAGTTTTAAAGACCATGGCTCTATTAACAGGTGTTCTTGTAGAGGAGCTAAACACTCTGGATATGAAACCGCCTCTACCACCATAATTTCCAAAACTCCCAGTAATGATAACTATCACGTTCAAATCAAAATTGTTAAGGAAAGCGATAAAGGTGAGTGCTTAAACATTTATTCACTTCAACAGCAATACTGAAGCTTTAATGAGTTTTTTTCTAATTGTGTTCATTTCCTTTGCAGAGATTTTTAACCGTGCTGGAATAAATCCATACTGTAATGTTACCCTGAATTTGGACATAAAGAATAAAAAATTTTTTTGCGGAACTAAAGACGGCAGGTGGTCTACTCCTAAAATTGTACATTGCAATAACCCAGACGAATGTAACACCATTTTTGTTCGGGTATGATGGTTAAACCGGCGTGGTACATGCAAGGATTTTGTAATTAAAATATTTTTTGTGCTGAGTCAGATCAGCACAAAATAAAGTGACCCTTGGAAAGGGTTAGGAAGGCAATTCTTTCACATATTTCTTTAGAAATCGGTTGCATTTGACAAGATCTTAACTGTTGGTTTTAAGGATAATATCAAGTCCAATTGCAATTCAACTTTTAAAGAACACTGCCCTGATAAACCTGATAATTGTGCGGAGTTGAACCCTGATTATTCTCCAGGAGTTATAATTTGTTACGATGCGTACATGAATTCCATAGCAAGAAGATATTTGGTTACACAAGACCTGATGAACAATAATCTATATTACCGTAATATACTCGAATATTAATTATAATTTAAACTCTTACTATGCTATGATTTGAGACGTCAATTGACAGAGTTAAATGTACGAATTAACCCCGCATGCATTTGTAGATCTTGGAAACGACGATGACTTTGCAGACGAGACTATTTATGTGATTTTTAATCAATCAGAGATTCTGTTTGGTCAGTCAGTGTCTTTTACCTGCCTAGGAACTGGATCTTACTATTCTCATGGCTTTCAATGGAAAGTCACAACTGCAGACGAAACCCATATTTATTTAGGTTTTTCGAACTAGTTCTTGATATACAATTATTATTATTTTTTATTACATTTTTAAGAAAAATATTAGTCGTAGTCAAAGTTAATAACATTAAGAATTGTAGTTAATTAAGTATCTCAGTATCTGTTAATTAAGTAGTATTAAGTTTAGTGTCTCTTGTATCAACTAGGGACGGGTGAGGACGAAGAGCGATATAACGAGGAGCGCCAAATTTACAACGTAACGAAATTAATCATGCTAAAAGAGGAGTACGGGCGCAATGTTAGTATTAGCTGTCTTGGACCTAAATGGAGTAACAGCGAATGGGTTATTGCAGCTACTCCTCGTATTATCATCGAAGGTTGAAAGTTGTTATTGTGTGATTAATATAAAAGACAGGTTGCAATTATTAAGTAGCGATAGCTACTTTATAAGAACGCTCTGTCTGTCTGTCCGTCCGTCCGTCTGTCGCACCGAGAACTTTCGAACGCACTGAAATAATCTCGCACAATTTTTTGCGCTGGATTCAGTATTTTTCAAGGACGGTTGGTATTGAAAAATAGCGTGCTGCGCTTAAGCGCCCTTGCAGCGCTTATAAGCGCCCAGAGCGCAAATGTGATAAAAATCATGTGATACATGATTTCAAATCTACAGGACGTCAGAAATTCAACTGTGATAAGGAATTTTGTCCTTCAAATTTAAGAAGGTCACAAAATGAGGTCAAAGGTCAAAAAAGCTCATTTTTCACATTTGATATATTTGGATAGGTGTTGATGAGTAGAACCAAATGAGATAGAACACTAATGCTCTAAGATGAATTTAATGTACCACAGGAGGTCAAATTTCATGTTTTGTTTTTTTGAAAGGATTGTAATTGTATATAAAAATCAATTGTTTCAAAGTAAATTTCGTTTTAAAATGTTCTACTGAAATTCAATAAAATTCGACGAGCTATCGCTACTTCTTTATGTCCGTTTTGATATGGTTTGTTATCAATCAAACAGAACTGATTCTTAAACCGATTAGGTACAGCTGCTCCAAAAATAACAAATGTAAGCTACGCAGATTGTGAAACTAACGACTGGACTTATCATAAACCAGCAAATTTTACATGTTACGCCGAAGGCTTTCCTATTCCACAAATAAGATGGATTGCAAAATTTAACGGAGAAACAAAAGTAAGATTTGTATATTTGTTTCAGTTTCAATGAAACGTTAACAATATCTTTCATTTCAAAAGGAAAACGACGGTTCTGATGGCTCTACATTTATCAGTACGAAGGTTATAAATAACTATACTGTTTCAAGGAGTGTAGTTTATTTTTCCAAAATTACAGTTAACCATTCCATTAAATGTACTGCAAACAATTTTCTGGGACTTGACTCAAAAGAATTTAAATGTCTAGAGAGTTCATATTCTAATAATTCTGATGGTAAGATAATGCAAAAATGTTTTTTTAAGTTATTTTAAATTTTTTTTAGAATTGTTTTGTCGGTTTTCGGAGACTGCATTGCTGTATAATATAAGTTTAAAATTTGGTACAATCTCGTTCGAATTTAAAACTGAATACCTACTTTAAAAGAAACTGCAGCTGATTTGTTTGAGAAATAATAAATCAATTGTAGTTTTATGCTGACAGTTTTCATGTTCAAGTTCAACTGACATTTCGATAACTAGTAATTATTACGGGCTGCCATGAATTTAAACCTTGGAGTTCGCTAATTTTTTAAATTAAAAACAGAAAGGGCTTTAGCTGCGATAACCTATGGTCAAATGATAGGAATACCTCTGCTAATTATACTCATTATATCGTTTGGGACATTTGTGTATGTGAGGAAATGCAAAAATAAGCAGGTAAATTGAGCAATTGTACGTTTTTCAGTGGCTGTATGCTTACTTACGTATTTTCTATCCGAATTTAGAAAGGGCTTATAAAGCAGATATAGAAAGTTTCAAACAAGGAAATGTGGTTGCAAACGAGATATTTGTGGATACAAGCGCACATGAACTTTCGATCGATGTTCCGTACACAGGACTTCACGAAATTCACAAATCAAGATTTCAAATAGGTTAAAAAAATCAGGCAGATATAAAAAGTGACGAGAAATATTTGAGAAAACCATTTCATATTTATATGTGTACTTTATTTTAGACAAGTCATCGCTTTTGGGGATTGGTCAGTATGGAATGGTGTTTCAAGCTTTGTTAGACAAAGTGACAACAGTTGCAGTTAAAACTGTGAAGGAGGACGCTGGAAAGTAATATTTGAAAGCTTTACTTTCAGAGATTAAAATAATGATTTATTTGGGAAATCATTCAAATATCGTGGAGTTTCTTGGGTCAAATACAAAATATCTTGAAAAAGGTTCGAATTAAATAGGAAATTTACTTTTTGAAATTTTTTGTGACTAAAGTTCCTCGGAAATTTTGATAAGGTCGGTTATACGTGTTCGTACGATACTATGAATTGGGGAATTTAGAAAAATTTCTTCGCCGTCACCGAAGCGCATTTTGTGAACTCAACACTAAAAAGTTCGAAAACCAAAATAATACGTTAATTCTAACAAAGGAAATTACGGAGTGCTCAGAAACAGTCCGAGTTGAATTTTTTTAAATGAATAAAGTAACTAATTTAGACTTTATTATGACAAATTTTACCTGCCAGATTCCATATGGTGACCCTGCATGAATTTTTAAATCAAACGAGTTTGGGTGGGATAGCTAAGGGACTTGAGCAAAGAAAAGGAATACATCGATAAGAGCGACTATATACTTTCTCTCACATACCATATATGAGTTCTTTTTTCTCTCCTCACTTTCAGCTAACGGTTTCTTATTAATATTGGTTTTTTGGAGTGTAAAAGTTTGCAAACTTTTGCAGCATTTGTTGCGTTACTTGAAATCATTTAAAATTATTGCTGAATGAATGACACAGTTCAATTCCCATCCAACCTCTAATGACACTGCTCTGTGAAGTTACTTTTTTAACCTATTTGAAGTCATGGGAGTCTACTTCGGGTTTTACAGTACTGTCAACATTTTGTGCTTTACTGTCACAAAAAGAACCGGAAAAAAGTTATGCTTGTTTTATATTTTTATCTATTTGTAAATGCATTTTAAAACTGCTTTGAATGTTTTGCATTTTTAAGCTGCTTTTACAATTTTGTGGCTTGCATTGCAAGATAATCATATGTTTCTTCATATGCATATATGTTTTTTATGATGAAGATGTACTCGAATTTGTGTAAAATTGGAAACTGTTCTCTGTAAGTGAGACGAAAAAATGTTAAACAGATTACTGTCTTTAATGTCATGACATGATT
>JAQFZZ010001545.1:0-10798 GCA_034696405.1 Isotoma caerulea
GTTTTGATTGACCTCTTGCATGGCACATGGTCCAGGTCCTCTCTATGTGCTATGCTGATGCTAAATGCTAATATGTCACTTGCTGCTTTCGGAATTTTTAATTTGATTGTGAAGTAAAGTTCGGAACAGGAAACAGTTAGCAGTGAGTGGTTGGGAGAGTAAAGCAGAATTTTTATGTGAGACAAAACTTCTCAATTTTTATTGAACCAGTTCAGTTCCGGTTATCTTAACACTTAATCTTAATTAATTGCTTAATAATCAATAAATGCTTTACAATTATCATCTCACATCTAGGTACATAATTTTCAGTTTTCGATAAAGTGTATGCATATTTTAATTGCAATATGAATTGAAGCTTGAAAATTTGTAATTTTAATTAATTACATTTTATATAATACATAATACGGAAAAGATAACTGAGAAAAGGATCTGTACCTGTGATAGTTCATTCATATGTTCTTTGTTAATATACCTCATCATATAATATACTTCATCAGATTATAATACATAATAATAATGTGTAATGTTTCTTTTGCTACATAAATACAGTATTCTTATGTTACTTAGCTAACGAGGATTTTTAGTCAATTTGATAGTTATGATATAATAAGTAAGGGTTTAACACACATTAACAAGCGACAAACGAAAATGACTTAAAAAAATTTGTTTAATTGAAATCATATAGCTCATGATTAGCACAAAGTATTCAGAATGCTAGAAACTATAGATTTAAATAAATAAATAAATAAATATACAGGAAAAATAACACACAAATCACAAATGTATTCCAAACATGTTTAGGGTTTAATTTATATAGTTCACTAATTGCTATTTATACACACTAAAACTATCAAAACATTGAGTTACCTGGCAGGTTCGATGTGTCGTTTCTAGTATTACTTATTATAAGGGTATTAACTTAAACTAGAAATTACTTGATATTTAATACATCTATTAGGAGAGTTTATATCATATTTTTATTCATGTCGTGTGTCATATTAACTGCATTCTAAAGCCTGCCTGCCACTGACAAAAATATTCATCTCTCTCTTTTAATCTGCCTGGTACATAGACGGAAGCATTATCAATGATCATTGATCATTATTTACAGACAACAGAACCAAGGGGAGGGGGCTTTTGACTCGGGTCTCCTCATGAAAGGTCCATACAGTATTTTTGTGGGGGAAGGGAGAGCATAAATAGCAAAGGATTAGGAACATGTTAACCAAAATCTATTCAAGTAAAAACATAAAGGAAGACTGATAACCAAGTAGTCGAGCGAGGTGGAAACAATGTTGAAGAAGAAAAATTTGTTTGAAAGAATCGATAAAAAAATTAATTAATTAATCCATTTTTGAGTAAAATGCTTGTTGATAGGGTAAATTTACTAAAAGAAATTCCAAGGGTCATGGTTTGCTCAGTGCAGTAAGATTTGATTTCAAGTCAAACCTTCGCATGAATAAGACCCCGAGCCATTCTATCCAACGCAACGGTTCGTCATATATATCATAATTAAGGAACGTACGAACCAAGTGCAAACCACTGTCTCTTGTAGTAAACGAAGTTAATCGCGGTTATCAAGATAATCTCACGCTGATTACAAACTAAAGAGTTGGTACATTACAAGTTGTACAAGGTATAAACCGTGATCTTACTTATGTACAAATTTAACTTATCATTGCCTCAGCGTTTAAATTATCATCATACTTACAAACTTTTCTAAATGCATCCGTTTTCAGATATTGCGTTGTTTTCAAGTCTCAACGCTTAGTTCAGCTCTATCCGTTGTATAGCTTCAAACTCTACAAGGTTGAGCTTACCAATATTAATGCAATGCTTAAAAACTAGCCATGTAGATAGCAATAATAATCTCATCAGTAATCTGATGACTAGTTTCTAGGGTGGGTTATTTTATTTTAATGGTTAAGGTTTGATTGCTGGAAACTAAGCAATAAACTCAATCTTTGCTAAATCACTAATTATTTTACCGGGTGTTAATTAAAATGGTGAGGTTACTCTGTAGAAAGCAGGAATGGACATCTATGTATCACTGATTAAGGGGGTTATGTGTTATCAATAGACTAAAGTGTCGTATGCCCGTGAATGTGCATGTGCAGCCGGAAGTGTCCCAATTTGTGATCTAGCCAGTGACATAACCACTTTCTTGTGAGCCAGGTCATTTCTTATGTCTCGTACCTCTCTTTCCGCTTGCTCCTTGAGCTGTAAAAATTCAAAATACACGATGATAAAATAACGTTCATGAACGTATTCTTAATAAGTTTAAATAGATCGTAAGCATGTAATGTTTACAAACCTTTATCTCTGATTCTAGCCTGAGTTTTGCGGATTTCGCTTTTTGTTGCAGCTCTTTAATTTCGTGCTGTAGTCTGGCTGCCATGATCTTATAGTTTGCCTGTAAAGTTTTAAAATTAATGAATCGTGAATTCAATATTTATTATGGCTACAGTCATAGAATGATCATCAAGTAAACTGGAAAATTTTACAAGGTTTCACGGTTTATATGAATATTGTAATGAAAAATGTACTTTTTTGGACGGTCCATCTCGGAGTCGAAGTGGTAGATCACGTCCCTCAAGATGGGCAATGAGTCTTCTGTGCACAGTGTTCAGTTCAGACCGTAACGAGTTACAAGCAGCTTCCAATGGTCGAGTCATGGATGACTCTTCGATGTATTTTTTGTGCCAGAATTCATGTCTCTGCATTTAATAAAAAAAATTTCATTTTTGACGTTCTAGAAAAACGTCTTCTTATGATGGCATGTTAATACGCTTTTAATATTTTATCATGAACAAAATATTAAAAGCGTATCAATTGATTCAGAGAAAAGTTATTGAGCAGGAATTGGAAATAGAAGGAAATTCCAGTAAAGGGAGTAGACGGAAGGTTTGAGTGCCATTCGGCTTGAATTTATATTGAAAAGCAATAAATTAGGCAAACCTTGACCGCCTTCTTGTAGGAGGTCATTGTAATTAGGGTCAGTTGAATGGGGTTAAGCCGGTTGATTGTATATTGCAGTAAGGCAAGCATAAGGTGATAATTTGTTTTTGTTTGTGTTTCAGTTTTTATGATTTGGGCATAGCTCACGCTAATTCTGGCTTAGATTTCCAGTTTGTGAAAGTAAGGTTAGAAAGAAAGGTGGGTAAGAGTAGAAAGTAGTGATTGAGTGAGGGTTGGCTTTGAATGGAAAGTGATTAAGATTTTAAGATAAGGTGCAATAAGCATGCAAGGTAGCTGACCTACTTTACAATTGTGCATTAAGTATTTGAAAGAATAAAGAAATATGAAGGCTTACTCGATTAATTTTGTCTCGTTTTTCCTTGACCAATGACTGGAGATCATTTGCCCGTTGAATCAGCTCTGCTCGCCGCAGTTCGGCATCATGTCGAAGTTGGACGGTTTCAGTAATATCTCTTAAAATCTTGTCTCCTACAAATTAGTTACAGATTCAAAAGCTCCACTACGCTACTACTACTGATTGTCCTTGAGTATATTTATATAAAATGTAGAATGGATTTCGCATTGTTGTATTTTTTTTTCATTTCAGTTTCAAAACGGATGAAAGTTAATGTGACCAGATATTTGAAGAAAGCATGGAGAAAGTAAGAGCAAAATGTATGAGACTATGCTATTAGTATTTTTGCGCTGGGTCTACTACAACTAGTTTGGGAGGGGATGTGATTGCCCAAACTTACGATTAATTGGAGGCAAGTGCATGTGGTCATGAGGCAAAGGCTTACTACTCTTCAAATAGTAGGAACCATCAGACTTTCTTGAAAAATCTAGTATGTAGCTTTGAGGTTGCTCTCCAGTCTGCACAGCTCTGTCTATCATTTGTACCGTACCTGATTGCCGTACTCGAAAAGAGTAGTAGAAGCCCTGCTCTGATACATTTTTCCAAAAGTTGGAAGTAGCTTCAGGATTAGAATCCACATATATGCCACTATTATGAGATTCAGACTCAAATGTTGCTTGAGAAGAAGTGATATCTGAATGACTTCTACCAGGCATATGAGTATCTGCCATTGCAAATGAAGATGAGTATGAGTATGGAGGTCTTATCACTGAAATAGCACTAAGCGTTTTGGGGGGTGGGGGCTTATTGTAAGAGTATGTGTTACGGTTTAAATTATAGTTTAGTGCATTTATATCCGGAAGTGATTGAAGTGGATCTATTTTGTTTAAACGAGTATTGGAAAGTTCACTAAAGTTGGCATGTTGCGAGGAGACTCCTTTGCCTTTCTCCGAGCCTTTCACCAGCTTTCTTGTCTCATATCCCCCCGATTCAATACTTTCATGAATTATGTCCTGATGACTTCTCGACTGAGTTAAAGGTTTTGTTGAATGTGACCCTGAGGTTATTTGCGAACTCTTTATGTAACTTTGAATCCGTTCTTCAACGTAAACCCGACGCTTCTCACGGGCTAATGCTTGTCGAGCGATTGTGGTTTTAGTCATTCGTTGAGGGTATAAAGCAGGTTTACGAGGATCTCGAAACTGCTTTGGTTTTATTTTATTTTGGTTTTCATTTTCGTTATCTTTTATCGGAGAGGTTGAATCAGTCTGAGGTTTTGATATGAGGTTATCAGGTACTTTACTTGGTAAAGGGGGCAGTATACGATTTGGAACTTCGCCTTGTGTTTCGCTTCCGGTTACCTTTCTATCAGTTGATTTTTCTTCGGTTTCAACTTGCTCCTTTACTTCTTCCGTAGTTTCTTTTTCTTCAGAAGGTTGTTCAGCAGATAAGTTATTTTCTGGATCAGGACTACAAGGGGCTGTACCAACATCGACATTTATAATCACTTCTGGAATGTCTTTGGTAATGACTTTGGAATTGTTTTCAGTCTCATCTGTTGTTTGATCTCTAGTTTCTGCCGTTTCATGCGTCTTTGTAGAATTTTCAGCCTCTGAAGTATTTTTGATTTCTATATCTTCAGAAACATTTTCATTTTTGAGGATATTTTCAACAGAATTTTCAGGAAGTTCTGAGGTACTCTCAGACTGTTTTGATTCTTCAAGGTTTTTCTGATTCAGAATCTGAGATTCATCACCTTCTGTGGTCACGATGATTTCTTCTGCTATATTTTCTTTAGCTTCTGCTATATTTTGCTCGACTAGTTTTTCATTAACAGTGTCAACCTGTACTTTCGTTTCCTGGTGTTCAATAGTTTCTATGTGCATGGTTGAAGATGTTGTTTCAGAAGTAGTTTCTTCTTCTGTGTGACTTTCTTTAGAAATGGTACTTACTGATTCCTCTGATAGTATGCTGTCAGTATGTGCCGATTGAGTTTTTGATTCAGTCTCGTTTTCAGTCTCTTCTCTTTCCTCGCGACGACTTTCTTGTGTATGATCCCTACATGAAAAAGGGATAGTTTCAAACATTTGTTTATTTGGTCTTTTAATGAAACGATGACCGATTTGGGTTTGTAATACAACCAAAAAGATTTGCCTAGTAAAAAGCTAAGTGAAATTATATTAGTGCTGACTTAAATGATAATTAATAATTACCGTGTTAGGGTTGATGATAATTGCGAGCCTTTCTCAATAGAGACATTAGATGATTCCGTTTCTGACTGGAGGCGAATTGCCGTCCTTACTGTATCGGCGGAAGAAGCGCTTTCAGTGGTAGTCGTTTGATTTCTTGAAACACTTTTTGAATCACTTGTCTCTTCCTTTCCATTGGATTCAGTTTCAATTTGATAGATAGATTTTTGCCGGACAAGAGGCCTAGGTATAGATGATTTAGTAGAAGTTGTTGTTGGTGGTGGTATTGGAGAAGGCGATGGAGTTGGTGATTCAAAGATTTCGTTTTCATAATCATATGCTGCTTGTCGAGCTACGATATCTGCTCGAGATTTCGAAAGCTCTCCTGACAAATCTTGTTGGTATTGTTCCAACATGACATTGTACTCAGATGGGGTGTACGGTGTCATGGGATTGTAAGGTGTTGGTGAGGGTGTAATACTGACAGGTGGAAATGGGGTTGTTGGTTGAGGAGAATCATCTCTTTTGACGACTTGGACTGCTGGTAAAATGATGGTGATATTCATGGTGACAAATCAATTGATTAACTTGTATCACTAAAGGAAGAAGTAATGTCCACGGATTTAAAGAACATGAAATGTAAAGTAGGATCAGACTTTTAGTCTCAAAATGAGAGAAAAGTTATTTGTCCTGTGTCTTTCCACTCGATTCCAAGCATTTTGTTGACAACAGGGTAGTTCTGAGACTATTAATGTTTAGTGATGGTATTTACTTTCACTTGGGATGTACTTGGGTAGGGTTGGGTCCGTAGGACTCAAATGTTGAAGTTGACGATGGGTGACAGAGTAACAAACTGAAGGAAACTGTCAAACGTCGAAGCATGGAAAGCATTGAGGAGGAGGGGTGGAAAAGGTAACTAAAATTTGTTGTGGGTTATAATAATTCACACTCCGAAGACATGATCTCGTTTAATAGCAGTGCAGCCTTAAGTTTAGTTCAAAACGCATGTCTCAACTCTAAGAGCTTGGCCAACTTTCTTAATCTGGTCAATCTTATAGAAATATGGCGTGTTTTGTGAAACCTTCAGTGACATAATTCATGGCTATTTTGATATATTTCAAAGCACTTGCTCCATTTTCTCTTAAGATCAATGGTTTCGGTCTTAAATAGTTTGGTCTAATTTCTTGCGCATTGCCTCATTTTTTCAACACATGATTAATATTATATTATAGCATAAATCCATTACCACGCTATTTTTTGGTCTAACACATAATCAGAAAATATTCACTTAAGCATGTAATAAGAAAAAAAGAGCTTAGATAAGAAAATTACGTTTTCGGGCAAGACTATGGTGACACAAATCATGGCAGATATGAGGCGGCGTATCTTCTCGCAAAAGCAGAGGTAGAGGACTGATCATCCGTGGATCTTCATTGGGCAGAACTTCTAAAAGATAAATTTCCGGTTCTACCGAGAACGGTGGAATAAAATTCTTCACTTTCAATTCGATTTCTTGCTTTGGTTTAAGCTGTAAATCAAAGAAATTTCTTAGGCATGATTTCCTCAATTCTGTAGACTTCTGGGATTTATACAGCTTATTTTAGGTAGCTATGCTTATCTAAAATGTTACGACGTTGTTGATGCGATTACAATCTTAAGCTTATTTATGACCACTTATAGGTAAAAATAGAGAAAAACAATTTCTTCTTGCTTGACGTAGATAAGAACGGAACTGTTTCTTTACAAACATAATTCCTAAAGTACTAAAAGAAGAAAAAATCTCATACAATTATGTAAGAGGAATAAAACCTTTGATTTCTTGGCAGGTTTGTTAACCTGAGTTGCTGTGGACAAATGATTCTTACAATTGTGCACGATTAGGTTAAATTGAGAAGCTGGGGCGTGTAATAGTGACACTAATATTTATCATTAGGGCTTAGAGTAGTTTTGCCTTTGTGTATTATGCCGACGTGATATCCACACTTGGACAAATTCTTATTGAGAAAAGTATTGTATAAAAAGAAAGTAATGCACGTTGAGTGAAAGGGAATGGAGGAAATGGGAAAAAGTAAATCAAACATGGCTGACTCAAGGTGTCTCACTCAATACTTTTTATAAACTAGGGGAAAGATTTTTTTGCTGAACTAAATCACTGAAATAAACTTACTGTAGCTGATAATAATGTAGACTTACCTGTATAAAAATATTTCCAACTGCTCTGACGAAAATAAAATCTCTTGGAATTACATCAGGTCCAAGTTGAAGTTGAAGCTCCCTTCGGAGATTGTGTATACTGAGTTGGGGCAACACTCTAAAGGGAAAATTATTAAATAAAAAAGTTAATAATGAATTAATTTATGAATTAGACTTGAATGATGAAATACACTGTATTATAAGATGGGAAAATCTCGGTGGAGTTGTTTGGATTGCAAATCTGGACAATTAAGGAAAGCGCTAGTCCATATGATTATGCTAATTTTTGTGATAATATTTCACTGAATGCTGAATTAAACCGAAGTAAAAATGTATCAAGCCAGCGCAGTTTTGTGATTAATATTGCAATTTGTAAAGATATAAATACCTACGAGAAAGTTCATGATTTCAGTACATTAGACATTAGATAGGTATGTTCAATCCGTGTTTGATAGTTTAAATAGTATTTTTCTTTAGTTTTAGAAGTAAGCAATGGATAGGCATTCATTGTCTTCATATAAATGAAATACAGGTTAAATTTACAACGCAGAGAAAGATAGAAAAGAGTTTTTGTGAGAGGAAGTCGATGAAGGTTCCATTGTCAGAGTATGTGGGATTATTAATTGGTTTTAGGTATTCGTGATAGATTGATTGGTCTCAGAAGTGTATTGTGTGAAATTCTAAAGAAAGCTGAGATTTCAAGGTAGACTTGCAACCTTCATTGACAAGGTTTCATTGATTGACATTAATCATTCCAAACCGGTAGATAGATGTTCATGTAGTGGCTGAACTGGAAAGTATTTGAGCTAGTACCCTAGCTAGGTATGGTTTATATTATAAGAAGGTAAGACAAGTGAAAGGTGTATAGTATAGAGTGCCTTTGAGCAATTTATCAAAAGACTGCATAACTTTTTTTGCTCTCTCACCTCTTCTTGTGATTCTGAATGAATGCTTAGTATCATAAACACGCAACTTTGAATGAACATAGTTAGTGTTTTCTGTCTTGTCTGCATTGCTTTATGCATAAATATTTCTTTAAGAGAGATGTCTGGACAGATCACCTAATGATTTTTATTACTGTCCCTAAGTAAAGGGTTATTTTAATATATTTACGGCCATTGTTTTAAAGCAATGCATGTAGTTTTAACATTAAATATTACTCGGCATTCTAGCTCATTTGTTTGTATTTGTTGATTCAGAAATTACCTGACAAAGCCCAGTGAAATTCCTTCTTCAACTATGTTATGTCTGTAGAGTCGTCGGGAAAGTACCCATTTCTCCCGTGGGACGACATAAACTTGTAAGTCCACTAACTGCAAAAAGAGAAAATACATTGAGTTGTTAGGTAGATTTTAATTTCTTCTCATGAAAATGATATGCATTGAGTAGGTATTCATCTTAGCTTGATGTAGAGATAGAACATGTTAAATGCTATGAATTTATCGGTTTCTTAAATGACGTTATTACCATTGTGACAGGATAAGCAGCAGGGATCCTGCTTTTTCTTCCACTAGGGTCATATGAACCATTAACACTTTTTCTTCCACCTTCCATGTCTTTTTTCCCACCACCCATAACAGGTTAAACGACAATAATAATATAATTTTTCAGCGAGACACCGGTGAAATCTAAAATTTACATAACGATCACTTTCACTTCCAATGAGATAGTAAAATTGTTAAAAATTAATTCACAAAATTCACTGAAAAATCGTTTAACTTTCTAAGATGAATGAAACTTCCGATTAGTGGAAAGAGAGAAAGTTGTTGCTGATGGAACTTTGCGATAGGATTGAAACTGATTGCGTTGTAGAAGGATGTTGTGTGAGTATGAGTAAGGCTGACTGACTACTGACGGTCTGACAGATGAGAACGTGGTAAGGGGAGAAGAGCCTCTCAGCACTTTTAAGGTAGTAATGCTCAAAGGGTAATGTTGATGGTCAACTTTCCTTTCTCCTATGATGTTTTCAGGCCTGATTGTTCAGAAATGAAATTGGTTAGTAAGTGTTTGGGACATAACTCTGTATTTCACAGTGCTCTGACCTACTTTTTGAATGAGTTCATCTCATCTCAAGATCTCCGCCATTCATGATCAGGGGGTTTACTTGTCCTCAATTTTCTCCACTATTGACCCTTATTAAGGTGTAATTTAATACAAGGGATATTATTTCACGACTACTAACGAAGACCACTATGTATTTAACTACACGATACAAAAATCCTATTATGTATTATAAGCTACTCAATCAGTCGCCCCTATGTTAAGAGAATTACTGAGAAAAGGTAATGGGTATAACCTATGATCCGTTAATACTGAGCGATAAAAGAAACAGGGACTTTCACTCCTCCCAACCACGCAGGAGAAAGCCGTTATACAGACCTTGAAAGGTATTGTAAATTGTAAATCACATGTGGTTTTATAGAGCCCACTCCTTTCTCTTCAGTAGCTTTGAGGGTAAAATAATGTAGACTGAATATGAGGGTGTTAAGTTAGTACCTTAAACTAACTATGAGGTTGGCCAAGCTGGGTGGGTACAATTGATTGAAACCGGAAGTCAGCTGTGTGACGATTGGGCCAGCTTCATCCCGGCATATTGTATTCTATGCAGCGTCTGAAAATGTAACGTTCTATTGTGTTGTTGAGTTGTATTTGATTTTCTTACTCTTATGGAATCTTATGTATATATTACGTTGGGTGTGATGTGACTCAAGAAGATTGGAGGCCACCGGAATCATTTTAGAGGACCTTGAGGAAATCCTTATCTGCACGCGATCCTATCATTAAGTTCACTTGAAGTAGTTCATTACGATATTTATGACCTCTCACTCGCTCCTTTTGGAAGGATCCCTTGTGATATGCTTCATCGTCTTGTGTTTCCATTACATTACAACACTTTCTCAGGATTTTATATGTACTTCTTTTTATTTATTTGTGAAAGCTGAGGTTACCAATGCACCTATTGATCCTAATTTCCATTATGTGGTTTTATTCTGTTGAACAACGGAAATTAGCTAGTCATGGTGTTCTACTTTTCAAAATTTGCTTTCACTACATAAAATCAAAATGGCTAATACGTGTATGCATAATATGTTATTATTTATTA
>JAQFZZ010001546.1:0-10792 GCA_034696405.1 Isotoma caerulea
AATAGAAATAACTTTCATTAAGTTAATTTGGTATTTTATTTGTTTTAATTGCAGGAGATTTGAGGATGTGCGTGTACTGTTGCAAAATTGTACTTTCGTATTTAAGATCTTCAGATATTAATTCAGACCTCGTAGACGATTTAAAGGTGGTTCAAGAAGACCTTCAAAATCGTTTTGGAGCTTTGACTCCAGACTTTGCTCAGCTTGGCAGCAGCGGCCAATTTACAAACTCAATATCCGATCATTCCGGTGTTTACAGATCGCTTCCTCGTCGAAAAGCTTCAGTTGGCTATCAGGAAGAACGTTTTGCAGCATCTAAAGAACACACATATGACTCATATAATTCCAATGCTGATGACAAGCCTAAAATTGTGTGGGATTGGGTCTCATTAAAATCAATGTGGGATGAGATGTTAAACCCTGTCACTGGCATTGATTGGGTAACACATCGATCATCGGGAAAATATTGCCATTCCTGTGTAGTTGGAACTGAATTAGTTGACTGGCTACTTGCTCAGCGAAAAATTACGTGGAGGGGTCAAGGGGTCCAGATTGGTCAGTTATTGATAGATGCAAATTTACTAGAGTGCGTTTCCCAGGCTGAGCAGGTATTTGTGGATGCATATGCGTTGTACAAGCCCGTTCAAGTGCCTCTACCAATTGTTCAAGAAAGTTCAGAGCCCAACAGTACCCGAAGTAGTGTAGACTTAGGTGACGGAAAAGACTGGGGACAGGACCCGTTATGGGTAAAGCAAATCAAAAACCGTAATAAAATCGACGAAGAATCAGAAGCAAGTGAAACAGACAGAAGCACCAATGAAAAATCCTTTGAAGATCCAGAAAACGTTGCACCGAAATCTCGTCTTCCATCCTCGGCCTCACTTTACTCATTAGATCTTAATTTTAGTGATAGTACCGTGACGCTTTCAAAACCGAAAGACAAAGATTCATTACAAGTAGATCCTTATACAAACCAAGGACGAAGTGTTTCACCTACACCATCTCATAAAAGCACCCCACGACACCATAGAAAACATGCAAATTCAAGCACAACCACAGAAACAATGACAGATGAGTTTCTACAGAAAACTTTACAGTCCCAGAAAGAGAGAGGCAAAGAAATAACAAACTGGCATTCGCCGCAACAGTTAACTAGTGACAGCGAACTTCGAGCGTTCCAACAGTTATGCAATTCTTATATAGCTCATGAAAATAATTTACTGACACAGCTTTTAGAAAGTATGAACTTGTCGCCTAACTGGGCAAATATTATTTTGCCGATTGTACATAAAGTTACTGAAATTGTAAGACCTGATGTTCGGCACGCTGACGATGAAATGGATATTCGTCAGTATATTCAGTTCAAAAAACTTGCTGGTGGGAATCAAGACGAGTGCAGAATTGTAAACGGTGTAGTTTTTACTAAAAATATAGCTCATAGACATATGAGAAGTAAACTAAAAGATCCTAAAATTCTCCTGATTGGATCGTCAATAGATTACCAGCGATTTGAAAATCGCTTTTTATCGTTAGAACCACTTGTCATGCAGGAACATGACTATCTTAAAAATACTGTCGCAAGAATCGCATCTATGAAGCCAGATCTAGTCATAGTGGAAAAAACTGTTTCTCGTTTGGCTCAAGAGTTCATGTTAGATAGTGGAATAACTCTAGTCATCAATGTAAAACCTTCTGTGATGGAAAGAATTGGACGTTTGACACAAGGAGTTATTTGGGAATCTGCAGATACTCAATTGGGCAGGCCACAACTAGGCCTGTGTCATAATTTTTATCTCGAAACATTTCGTATGCCAGGAGGAATGAGCAAAACGCTGATGTTTTTTGATGGTTGTGCAATGCATTTAGGGGTAAAAAATAACATTTTGATTTCCTACTTACCTTTCACTGATTTGATTTCACTAACTTACCTTTTTTATCATTTTGTATTTAATTTATTTTTACTTGCTGTATTGAAGATTTCGATTTTTTATTTCAGTGTACCGTTTTACTTCGTGGTGGAACTAATGGTGAACTAAAGAAAGTCAAGAAAATCATATCATTATTGATGTTTGTAGCTTATAACTGGAGATTAGAACGATCTTTTCACATTGACTCATTTTCAATGCCACCGGAAATCAAAAAAGTTAACCCTGTTCCGCTACATGACGATAGTTCAAGCGAAATCGGAATCAAAATCGACTCACCTGGAAGTGACGAGTTCGTAGATGCTAAAGAAAATTTGGGTAGCCCAGAAGCAGAATCGAAACATCTCGCTGACTTGCTTTCACAGCCAGAGCTGAAGAACAAACAAGGGGAAACAAATTCTTCAACAAATAGTTTTGAAAGTAGCCTTGCTGATGTAATTTTATCTGCATCGCCATTTATTAAGTACCCACTACCGTTTTTGGAAACAGAAACTGGAAAGTTATGTGAGCTTAGAAAATTTTTCCCTATTATCATATTCTGGTCGACTCGAATGCATCGATCTAATAGTTTCGGCTCCTTAATTGCTGTTCAGGACATTGAAAATAACAATTTAAGTCCACTGTTTAACTCCGTTCTTATCAATAGTAAGCTTGTTGCTGATAAGCCACAAATCATGTGGGAATCACCACATTCCTTTACCACGGTAAAACTTACATCGGCTATAGGATCAGATGAAGTGCAAGGGTTGATCGCTGATTTTCGGAGAAAGGGCACCCGATTAAATTTTTTGCCTCAAGGTCAGTCAACTTTGAATTCCAACCAACGTATCAGAAGTAACGCTTCCAGTTGGAATACTTTAGAAAATGAAAGAATCAAACCCGAAGATCCTGAGGGACAGATTGATGCCTTGGACCCTTTTAAACATCAGAGACTTTCTGTATTGTTCTGTAGTTATTCGCCAATGTCAGCAAATTCTCCATATTTTTGTGTAAATCCTTGGTAAGTTAATTTTTATCCACTTCGTTATCGTTAGTCTGTAGTCTGTATTGAGTTATTGCAAAAATACAAAAATTTTGATTCCAGGGTTGTAAATATGGACATGTATGGAAGAAATGACATCTCTTTAGGAATGTTTTTGGAACGTTATTGCTTTCGAAAAACATATTTGTGTCCTGCCCGTCAGTGTGATACGCCAATGATGGAACATGTCCGAAAGTTTGTTCACTATAACGGCTGTGTTGAAGTAATAGTGAGGGAACTTAAGAGCCCAATTCTTGGTTCTGGTGAGAGCATTCTTATGTGGAATTGGTGCTCTAGCTGCAAAACTGTAAGTTTACTGAGTACGTTTTTAATTTTTATTTAATTTTTTGAAGAAATGTACTTAATGATATTCGATTTAATCCTTGCAGGTGTCACCGATTGTTCCAATGTCTTCGGACGCATGGTCACTTTCATTTGCGAAATACTTAGAACTCCGCTTTTATGGCATTGAATACTCTCGACGTGGGTTTGATAATCCTTGCCCTCATTCACTTCATCAAGATCATCAGCATTATTTTGCTCAACACAGCATTGTCGCTGCATTTAAGTAAATGTTCAAAATTGTCAAGATCTTTTTATCAACATTATATTTAGGACTTTCAATGTTATAATACTGTTTATTTTCTTAGATTCTGCAAGATTCAACTGTGGGAAATATCTCTACCACACTCTCAAATTAGTGTCAAAAAGATTCCAAAGTCAGTGAATCAGCTTATTGATGACGTGAAATCTGTGGCAATAACGGGACATGGTGTGTATCAAAACATCTCGGAAGTTTTGTTGTCCCTAAAGGAAAATTCTACTGGTTTGAGGGTAGAAGGTTAATAAGAAATGGAATATCATAACAATTAAAAGCGTAAACAATGGATTACGTATTAACTTATTACTTAAAGATTTTGGTTTTACTATTACTATTAATAGAAGTCCTTACTGCACTAACGGAGCAACAAAAGGCAGAAAGATCTGTGTTTCGTTCTAGAATTGAAGATATTCAAGTAAATCTAGCGTCTCCGACCCTGCAAAGTTCGTCTGATTCCAAAGGTGTATTGTCACTTAATAAATCAAATAAGACATAAGAGTTAAAAATGCTTTCGATAATAATGTTCCTAAACTTTCTGTAAATGTTGTAGAAGTTGAATCATTTCTCTGGAGAGTGACTGATTCGATCGGCTTCTTGAAGTGCAATATAGCTGAAACAATTCAATCGTGGAATACTTCTTTGAACAATTTTATTTTACAAAGAAAGAAAGAGGAAAAGCAGACCAAAGTAAGTGTTAAACAAAACAAAAAAGTGCTTTCATACTGACATTTCCTAATTAAATATCAATGAAACTCCAGCAGGATGCTTCAAGCAGATCCGCCTTATCTAGAATGGAAAGTGAGCCAATTTTACCAATAATGAAAGAATTTGAAGATTCTTTGCGATCGGTTGGAAATAATGCACTGGAACATAGTAGCCTTGAACTACCAGCCAAAGATACACTGAGTCTTGGTAACTCGACTTAATACCATCCGTCCGTAAAATACGATGCGTAAAATATCATGAATGTAACGAAATAATTTGATTTTAGGTAGCGTTTCAGAAATAAATGTATCTAGTGGACTAGAAGAATCAAGGGTTGGTTTAAACACAAGCTTAGGCATTCCAAGTGAGTTGATCCCTAGCGGTGGTGTATCCCCATTGCCTAGTGTATCTTCTCATAGAACAGAACATGAACGCACGAGGTCTGATGGCACCGAAAAAATAGTTAAAAATGCATCAGATGTAGTGAGTTCTGTTGAAGATGTCATAGATCTTGGAAAAACAGAGAAGCGATCAAGTAGTAATGCTGTCAAAACAATAATTTCTCATTTCATTTCTGGCTCCGGATCTGTTCAAGTGATACAGGTGCATATAACAACTTTTTGCAATTTCTGAATGCGTCATAGTGGCAGTATTTAATGAATGATTATATAAAACATTAAAAGTTGATGTTTTTTATGCTCTAGTCCCCATGGTCAGCTATGGAACATCATTTCCAGGCTAGTTTATGTGGAATTCCCATTGCAGTGTTTGAGAGTGAACCCAGTTCTATAGTTGCTTTTGCATTAGGCTCTACAGAGTATCGAAACAAGCTTAAAGATACTTCAAAGAATAAACAGATTTTTCAGTTGTCTAGTGAAGATGAATATGCGGCGTAAGTGTTTTTTAAGCAATTAGATGTATGCTTGGAACTTATTTTCTTGCCCAAACCTTAATAATATTTCAATATTTCTGTTTCTGAAAATTAGTGGAAAGAAATCAAAAGCTTCGTTGGATGGAGCTGCCGATGAGCTTCATACCTCCGTTGGTAGCACAGGTAAACCAGCTCTCCTGTCTGATGAAAAAGGAACAAATGGAGATACTGAGGAAGAAAAGTACATCACTTTCTTATCTTTATAATGCTTTAAAAATAGGGTCTTTTTGAGATTTGTGACATGCATAAATTTAATCCTTATTGTTACAGACAAGCAAAGGCTGATGGCAATATTGAAATGCAATTTGGTAGCGGTTCAGCAAAATTTTGGTGTCGTGTCTACTTTGCGGACAACTTTAGGCAGTTGAGAAAACTTTGTTTGGTAGAGGGTGAAGAATTCTACGTTAGATCACTTGCTCGCTGCGTGTCATGGGCAGCGTCTGGAGGAAAATCCGGTTCAACTTTCTGCAAAACAATAGGTACGTTCAATGCTTTTTGCCTGTGATTAAGAGTAACATAGTGTAATTATTTCATCTTTTATATTCTGCAGTTAATAATAAAATATATTTTTAGATGATCGGTTCGTTATCAAACAAATGTCCAGATTCGAAATCCAGTCATTCTTGGACTTTGCCCCAAACTATTTTGAATACATGAAAACGGCCTTTCTTGAAAAGAAACCTACGGTTCTTGCTAAAATTCTCGGAGTTTACCGCATTGGTTTTAAAAATTCACAAACTAATGCAGCATCGAAAATGGACATCTTAATAATGGAAAATTTATTTTACGAACGCACAATTTCGCAAAAATTTGATTTGAAAGGATCTATTCGAAACCGTCTAGCAAATGTGACTGGAAAAGAACAAGAAGATCTTGTGTTACTCGATGAAAATTTAGTTAACAGTAAGTTTAATTAATTTCTAAGTTTGTAACAGAAATTCCGTAGTGATCATTACTAATTGTAAGTTACACTTTCATTGTTTAGTGGCTTGTGAAAACCCTATGTATATTCGGCCTCATACGAAAACAATACTTACACACGCCCTAAGTAATGATTCGCGTTTTCTGGCTTCTCAGTTGGTCATGGATTACTCTTTACTTGTCGGACTTGATGAAAAGAAAAACGAGTTAGTTGTTGGCATTATTGGTAAGTTTCAAATTCATGTTGTACGCTATATTCTACTATGTAAAATTATACTTACATTTTACTTTTTTTCAATGTTTTACTGGCATATGGCAGACTATATTAGGACTTTTACATGGGACAAGAAAATCGAAACTTTTGTCAAGTCCTCAGGTATACTTGGAGGTCAGGGAAAGACCCCCACAGTTGTTAGTCCTACTGAATATCAATCCAGATTTTGTGAAGCTATGGATCGTTATTTTCTCTTGGTTCCAGACAGATGGCTAGGGCTTGGATTGGGACTTGATTCCTAAATGTATTGTCTTTCTTTCAAAAAGTTGTGTTTGATTTTGATAATGTTCAATCGGTAGCTCATAAAAATTATTAGAAGTTGCTCTAATATCGTAATTTGTATATAATTTAGATGTAAGTGTACTAACAAATTAAGACTAATTGTAAGATGCTAACGCTTTAATTACGCAAACGATTTTGACTTTATAATTTGAAATATTATGAACGACTAAATCTGTAGCAGGCAGCAGGATAGGTAGGGCATAGGTATACAAATAATTAATATGATATAACAATTGTGATAAGGGGTTTTGAGTACAAGATGTTTCAAAAATGCAATAAATTGTCGAATATAATATATATTTATTAAATTATAACACAAATCTAAAAGAAAGAAGCATGCAAAAAATTAAAAACCTAAAGCTATGACGAGTTTCACTGGTTGAAAAATGATCAAAATTCATCCAAATTAATTTTAAATTTAGCTTCCAGCTTTAGTTCAAATTCTGTGTGACTTAGAAATTGTTCTTGATTGTCGTCTTCAACATCTCCACTAAGAGTTCTGTTAAAAAAAATTATATTAGGACTAGGACTAGCACAACGTTTAGGATTACAGAATTTAATTTAGATTATAGCTGGAATGCACACACAAAAAGGTAATACAAAATTAATGAAAATTATTTCCCGACCTGTAGCGATTAACTCTCGGAATTTCGAAAGAAAAGTCTACATCTCTCGATGAGTGATGAGAAGATTTGCCTTTTGTGACCTGGCAAACAGTGCACCCTGATATTCGATTCTCATCGACACAAACAGAATGATAGGAATGTCCACAACTACAAGAAGAACCATACTATATTAAAGGTGGTTATAGATTTTATCGTTTTATATCAATTAAAAGTTAGTTACGTACTGAAAAACTACAAGTTTCATCTCTTCAGATTGATACTCGGGTATCAAAGATGTATGGCACGATGGACAAGACTTGTTTTTTGCCGAAAACCCTTTTTTCAAGGAATGCATTTTTGAAGATAATTTACTATGGACATCTGATTGAGTTACTCTCTTCACAAGATTCACCATCATATCTTCATACGTACACGTTTCCAACATTCCTTTAAATTAAACCCAAATAAACAAATGAATTATCTTTTCACAGGTTAAACCACGTTAAACTTTTATTATTTACCCATGACTAAATCTCGAACTTCAGCAAATGTAGCTTTCTGATAGGATGGATCATGCATCACTATTTCAACAATTGTAGGAAGGGACACATGGCCCATCATACTGCTTAATAAATGCTTTGCCATTTCATTAAAAGCTGAGCAAATTCCATTTCTAGCTTGAAATTTGTTATGAGCTGAGATGACAAGTTCTAACAATGGAAGCCACAGTCGCTCCCTTTCTTCATTTATCATCTTTGGAGAATTTCTTTGAGAAAATTGTATCATGACTAGGAACAATGCTTGCAGTTGGGTCCAGGATAAACTGGAGCATATTTTCTCAACGCTTTCGTCTAAAGATGGTTCTGACTTGTCAATTTCATCCGTGATCTTTCGAAACAATTTCAACTTATTGACTATACATTACAACACTTTGATTGATTAACAAAAACGTTGTTTACAAACGCACCTGTGTCAATTTTTCTTTAAATTGTTCCATCATCAAGTCAAACGCTTCTAAAATCTTCCCATCTTTCTCTAAAAGATATCCTATTGCTTCTATAAGTTTGTACTTTTTACATATCTATAAAAGAAATGAGTTAATGACTTTTCATCAATTAAAAGGACAATAAAATACAACTCAGAATCACTTACTTCCATCGTTTGTTCCATGCGGTAAGAATCGACAGATTTTAGTAAAGGATACACCAGGGGAGGATTAAATCGACACATTAGTTCTATATATTTCTCAGTCGTCAAAGTATCAATGTGAATGCTGCCCTGATTTTGTTCTCTGCAGTAAGCAATCGAGTTAATACAATTGTCAAATTTTAATGACTTCATTTTCTTTTATTTTTATAAATTGTATCTTACCTCATGCTAAAAATTCCTTGTAAAAACAAATACTGCTTCTCTGGATTACGTTCCAACGATTTGACTAAATCTGGAATAGTAGTGACAGCATGCAAATATATCACTTGTGCTGTTTTTTTGTTGTCTATCTGAATGAGTTCCTGTGAAAATTAGATAATTTTGCTGAAAGTAGTAAAAAAAATCTCACAACAATGCATAGACAATTTAATTTTACCTCAAGATTTTGTCTAATTTTCTTCTGGAATTCCTCTTTCTTGGCAGGCATCGTACAGAATATTTTGTGCAAATACGAAAAAACTTGGGACTGTCTTGACTCGTCGTGTAAATAACAATCCACTATTTTATCATATTCTTGTTGTCTTTCATGTAACATTTCGCATACACGGTAGCTGCAAACAAACCAGGGATTAATTATTATATGATTAAACGGTCTTACTGAGGTTTGTACAATGGGTAACGTACAATTTTGCATGCAGACATTTTTCAAGAAGTCGCTGAGAATCAAAATGTTGCAATCCACCGGCTTGGAGCAATTCTATCAACGCTTGCTGTCTTTCATCAGTTCTGCTGCTTTCTTTTGCACTTGTCAAATGTTCCAAAACCTATAAAACATGAGTATTTTACACAAAAATGTGGATTCCAACTATATTAATTAACTTTCGATATAGTTTGTACTTTCCACAGACCTGTTCAAATAACAGTTTGCTGACATATAAACTGTTATCTGGTCTTGCCATTTGACGAGCTAAAAATGTGAAAAGGATTCCAACTTGAGTAGGCTGTAAAAATATTTAAAAAATCAAGATTATCATAATTCCTACTTTACTACATAATCATTATTACAAAAGACAGAACTGAAGTAGGTAATTTAAAACTCACAGTAAAATTTCCTTGTTCTACCATAACTTGCAGCAATATATCTACCATTCTCTGCTTCTGACGTTTGCCAAGCTCAGTTTGAAAAATTGGTTCTTCAAAACTGAGAGATAAAACATTTAAAAATTCCCTAGTGTCGAATTTCAAAAAGCATCTGCAAAAACAAATGAATGAATGAAAACAAAATCTAGTTTCAAAATACTATTATTAGTAATCAAAGTTTTAACAAGTTATGTTGAAAATGTGCCTTACCGTAAATAAGGATAAGCGACTTCACTTTCTGAAGAGTTTCTAGTATGCAAAGTCGTAATACAACGAAAAATGTCGGATTGAACTTCCTCCACTTTGTCAACTGGAATATCGCCATATGGATAAGCTCTGCCTGCAAGGCAGCAGGACGTATAGACAAGAATTTTATTTCCTAGTGAAATTTGTGAGTCTGTAAGTTGTGTTTCTAATACAAAAAAGACCAATAATTTTTGAAAGACCTGATTTAAATAAATTAAGTTCTGTTTTTTTGATGGATTGCTTCATTTATTTACCAGCTGCCAAGGCACTCTGAAGCTCCGTCATTAGTTCTTCAAATGGAGAAACGTAGTCTTTCATTCCATGATTAAATATGTAAATTATGGCATCATAAAGACCTTGAGTCCAGCAAATTTTCATTGTGTGATGTATATCTAATGATTCTACATTAATATGAACAATACATGCTTCCAGAGCCTGCAAAAGTGAACATAAACAGTTACCAGTGGGCTCAACAAATACTTAAATTCACAATGTTTCAAGTTTCAAAGCAGTCAGACGTACTTTGTAGTTGCCAAGTTCTTCGTAATGACTAAAAAATTCTTTAAGAATGGCAGGAGGAACAGCTCTAAGTTGATCACTGAGAATGAATGATTCTAGTGATTCAAGATAAGCAATATTACATATTGGATTGCAGTTGCACACATCGTATAGCTTTTCAAATATAGGGTCCCTATAAAATAAATACATATATATTTTTTATCAGAATATTATAGAGGAGGGATATACTACTTTCATCCCTATTCTATGTCAGACAGAATATAAGCATTTGATATTAAAAAAATATCATATATCAATAAGAAAATTTTATAAAATCAATTACTTTTTGTCGAGGACAACGTAGTAATTAACGGCAGAAGAAATAGTCTCAATGTAATTATGTTTAGCTGTATTTAAATCCTCCATGAAATTTAACAACGGAATTCGGTCCACAAAACGGTCAAGAATGTATAAAATCTTTAAGAGCAAACAAT
>JAQFZZ010001547.1:0-10790 GCA_034696405.1 Isotoma caerulea
CAACTTTTGCCAGTCCGAGTCTCAGTACCAGTTAGCTCTGGCAGTACCAGAACTTTTTACCAGCAGCAGTACCACTTTTCTATAAGCAAATCTTGTAATTCTCTATTGCGATGACGCCCTAGCACCACTGATCAGCCCCATAAAATTTCACAAGAAGTGTGAATAGGAAAGGAGTTACTCCTCACAGTATGTTCCCTGGTTGGCTTTCAGTAACAAGTTTGAGGAGGACTGACTTTATTATCCCACATTTACAAGACTCATACTTAAGGTAACCTTTTTACCAGAGTGCCACAACGGTGGTCGGGATTATACATTAAGTATTGGTTTTACATCTGTGTAGTCGAAAATATACTGACTTGAATTCAATACAATATCAAATGTTCAATGTTATCCCAAATGTCCATTATTACTTAGGAACAACAACATTATCCCTTACATTCTACACTTGGGGTATGAAGTTCAAAGAAGCAAAATAAACTCTGTACCACAATCCCATACTCCTGTTGCCTGGCCCTTTTAGTCGTCCACGGACTGACACCACTATTAGAACTAGAACCACCGGAGACTTATTCGGGTTGCTTATCTCGAGTGATACACAAAGTCAAGGTATATTATACACCAAGTACCTTAATTGATACAAAAAGCGATATATATTCTATTAAAACAAGCTGACATTGCAAGTGCAACTTTTATATGGGGTACAGAGTATGATATAATACACAACAATATCAAGTCATTACACTGGGAATAACGTAGTCTTAATTGACATTAACACTCCTCATTGCCAACACTTTACAATATTATACCACAAGTATAATATACTATAATATACCACTCCATAAAGTTAATATAATGATCTAACTCGCACCAAAGAACCCCTACTTCTTCATCAACTTCTGGAGAGATTAGACACCCACTGGAACTCCAAGAGATCATTAGTCTCACTTTTTACTCAAATTGTCTCAATATTGAGACGGAACATTTTATGGAATTTAATGTATAATGTAATCTAATATTAAACATTATACCATCAACAAAACAACGTTTATAAATCTTTTAAAAAAACTGAAACTCAATCACTCACATTTCTTAAGGGAAGATGAGTAACCTAAACTGACCTGTCATTTCAGTTCAGTGTATTTTGTTTGAAAAGTGGTTTTAACTTCTGACTGTGCATATTTAATTTTATGAATACCTAATTCTCGTGTTTAAATTGGTCTGAATTTTAAATTGACTGTGTCCTCAGGCTTTAAATAAAAATAATAATACCTACCTGCTACCACCAACAACTAAAACTACTGGTTGTATGCACACGAATAATTAAAGAAGAATACACAAATTAATTATTATCATAAAGGATCATCAAATTCTTGAATGTGAATTCAATTTCTCTAGTCAGAAAGTCTTCTGTAAAAAAAACTTTTAGCTGAATCATTCATACCCCGGACTTAAAAATACCTTTGAGGGTGAAAGAATTCTTTGATTAATTGAATTTCAACCGGGTTCCTTTTGTTGTTACGAACTGAAACAGTTAATTACTAGACGTCAATTTTTAAAAAGGTTACATTGTTCAATGTAGCGTAACAACCCTTCAGCTAAGGACAAGCTTCAAGTTAAAACTTCATCATCATCATCAGATAATCAACTCCAACTCGTCAATATAAATTTAGACTGAATCCTGGGGAAAGTGATAATGATCTAAAATTAACTGAGATTTCGAAGGAGTAGAAAATAGAATTGGAAATTAAATCAAGATTGATGGGAAATAATTGAAATTCTTTTAAGTTACCAAACAAGACTAATTAGAGTACAAAAGATCTCTTTTAATTTTCTAACGAGCCTATTGAATTCAATACAGAGAGGGAGAAGAAAGAAACCTGTCGATGCAATAATTTTGAATCCGAATGAACGATAAAATTACAACTATCCCATAAAAAGGCATTAAGCATTTAATACTATTTAAAATGAAAATGCCGTTACGATTAACTTTAAATGGTTCCAACGACCCGAACCAATAAGTGAATTAAAATTCTATAAATGTAAATGCTAAGTGTGTAGCTAGCAGTAGTAAGCCAGAAATACATAATTGGTAAATTGATTTGCGAATAAACAAGTCCATAATAAAATTATTATGATGCCGTTGGCACCCACTTCGACTGAATTACCAGCAGCCCACCGACCTAAAATAGGGTTTTCCATAGACTCCATAGTCGGTGGTGGAGGGTCCAAAAGTCATCATCTGAATAATAGTACTCATAATAGTCATCGATCTCGATCCGAAACTTTAACTCCACCCTCTCCTGAACCATCTTCTACGGAGATATCTGCCAAAACGGGCTCCCGTGAAAATAGTTTCCATAATTTGCACAATCACCTCCATCATCATCACCTCTTGAGCAACAATAATAACAACAATTCCTTAAGTAATAACAATCATCACCATCGAAATGATACAAGACCGTCTAGTAACGGAAGTGCAAGTCCTTCAAGATCACCCCCATCGTCCCTTCCTCATCATCTTCATAATAATAGCAACCATCATATAAGCAGCAGTAGTAATAATAATAGCTTACTAAACAATAGCAATATTAATGGTAACAATCGATCCGCATCAGTCAATTCAAATACTTCAGCAAGTACAACCCCACCGATTCAATCCAAATCTCCCTTAGTGTTTCCCCCAAGTCATCCTCAAAATGAGAATAATATTCATCATCCCTCCCCAGCCAATTCCGGTCCTCATGGGTTACCACCGCATTTTGCAGCGTATCCTCCAGGAATGCTTAACTTTGCGGCGGCAGCGGCAGCCGCCGCTGCAGCGCAATCTCACCACCATCCTGGATTACCCTGGATGCAACCACCCCCACCGCCACACCATCCTCATCACCCTGGAGCTGCTAGTGCTCACCCTCTGTACCCTTGGTTATTGGCTAAGCACTCAAGACTGTTCCCTCATCGTTTTGGGCCAGGTATGTTTATAGGTACAAAGACTTCTGAGCTTAATAAATCTCATCTTGCATCAATCTTTAATCAATATTATAAAGAAAAAAATTATTCTGTGAAAACAAAAATACCACCACCGCACCGATCAAGCCCTCCGGGTAACATTAAAATATTTGAGGTAGGAAAGGAAGGAAGGAGTAATTTGTTAGCAATAAGTAGTAATGGACCAAAGGATTTTTACGAGGACTATTATTAATATTATGGCATGCTGCATGGGTTTATGAAATTAGGAAATCGTTCCAGTCTTCAACAAGAGTTTTTCTTGTATTATATTATTTTCTCTGTATGAACAACTCGGTTGTAAATCATCTCTCAATAGATTTCTGCCACAAGATATGAATATTTAATGTAAAATGTTGTAAAAAGGCAGACCGAGCTGATTGCCGAGAGAAAAATGGAAAAATCGCTAAACTTTTATATTCAATTCTTTTGAAAGAGATTTTATACTCATTCAGCCTGGCTTTAAGTATTACCTATCATCTTAGCAGTTCTGCCTCTCTTGTCAGGTTTTATTCTAAGTAATATGATAATTTTTGGCCTAAACCAGTCAGAAAACGCAATTCGTTTATTACTGTACGTGAGGTGAGGGTTGGAGTGAGGCATCATTTCGTTTCATTTCGTTTTGTTAATTTTCATGTAAAAAGTAGTCATTAATTTAAGATGTTGATTATGTTTCTTCCTCCTTTTAAATTTGCTTGACGTGATTGACTATTAAATAGAGGATAATAGGATATTAAAAGGTCATGTCGTGTCATGCTATGGTATGTATTTCACTTGATTTGACGTTTTCCGATGTTTGACTCTGGAATGTTTTAAATTGTTTTAAGGCAATGTAAAATAAATTATCTCTATACAATAATAATAAGAGTTCAAAGTTTACTCACATTTGCATGTAGAATTTAAAAAAAATTCAATTAAGCATTCATTAAATCGTCATTTCGTCATCTCAACTTGTTAGGAAGATTTTTGGCAGGTTCGTTGGGATTATTGGATGTGATAAATTATGGGTTTTATTATTATTACTTATTATTATTAGCTTGTGGTTTTAATATCCATTTTACAACAATCAGACCAGAATGAATTGCTATTGTAATTTTATACTAACTATATAAGTATAGAGTGCTGAAGGCTATTAGTCTTGTTCAAAGTATTTTAGAAATCATGCAGAAAAAGCAGTTTCTAGTAAATTATATTTTAATAGAATAATTCGACAGGTTTTAAGGGAATTAGCTGAAAAGTATATGGTGTCAATAAATCATTTGTAATTATTTTTTAAAGAAAAGTTTTGACGTAAAGGACGATTCATTACGCCCCTGTCCCTAAGCACTTATCATATTTCGAATTACCTACGTACAAGTAATGAAATGTTGTTTTCATATTTGCAGTTAGTAGTTAACAGGTCAATCAATCCTGCTGTATGTTGTTTTTGCATGTAATGTAGTATCTTAATGAGTAGGAATACCTCTATTAATAATAAGGATGAATATGCATAAAATATTGATAAGAAATAAAATAATCAAGAGATTTTTTTACAACTTGTTCAATGTAAGTGACTAAATAAGGCAAAGTAAAAAAAGAAAAGCTCAAAAGCTTAAGCAAAGAGTAATCATTTTAATGAGCTTAGCGTACTCAATAGAATAGAAGAACCGACAATCATCACAATCACAACCACCACCGACATCATCATCATTATATATTATTATAAGAATCATTATCCGTATCATCAGTTAGTAGTTTGAAGCAAGCCCTCATAAAACTTTTGGATATGAACTCAATAAATAATCGATGATTACCAATAATTATAAATTTATTTTGGTTAAAAAAATCATGTGTTACCCATGAAAAGAACACGGAGGAATAAATCTTCGAGCTAATTACACCAACCGACCTTAATAAATTTGCAAAGTTATTAGTGGTCTTGCTGCGAAGTAAAGATTTTTATTTGTAAAATCATTAATTATGAATTTATAATGTTTAATAATTTTGTTGCTCCTGGTTGAATACTCAAGTTGATTCACATGTCCACATGCTGTCGATTTAATTAGGAATAGTTAGGCTTGTTAGTTGGTTTTTTGCACTTTTTAAATCAACAAAAAGTGCGACTTGTAAGTGTGTAAGTAAACTAGTTAAAAAATTAACAAATTACTAGCTTTGATTTTTTTTATTACACTTGCATGCAAGGAATAAAGAAATTTTTAAATTTTAATAATCAAATCAAAAGTCAATCCCTTTTTTATATTTCGTCTCCGTATGCATGTCTTTGATTTGATTATTAAGTCATAATTCATAATTGTTTGTTTGAGAAAGTGTATGTTGTCAATAATGTAAATACTCTTTGTAATAATAACTAACTAGGTAAATAATAGGATAGAGAACACTAAATATTTATGCAAATTGGTTCCTTGACAGACTGACTTCACTTGGATTTTGAGACTCCTCATTGTGCTTTATCGCTGACATGTCACAGTCAATTTGCCTTCAAAAAATTATACAATAATGTTTGCATGGATTACTGAATAAGAGCAAGGAAGCCAGGTAGCGATGTAACAAGACAATTACTCATTGTAGAAACACGGCCAGTAACTTTGATTATCAGCTATTAGTTTTTGTGTCTGTGTTGTAGGTGCCCATTTATGTACTTGTGTGCCTATTGATTATGATTATTGATTATTGGTTATTGAGGTGCTAGACTCATTGTAATGTCAGATGTAACTGTGGCGTAATTAATAATTTGTATGTGATTTTGGTCTCGTTTTTTCTTGAATATCAAATTAATATGAAAGGTTGCTGATTGACTTAGTTGTTTTGAGTCCCATTATGGTCAAAAGGCTGAAACTTAATGTCCATAGGGGTCTTATGGGACTCGGCATGAGATCACTCAAATAAAAGTTAGTCAGTCAGGGTCGTGACTCAATATCTCATGTCGTGGTTTATTACTCTGTTAATATTAATAATCATATCATATCTGTTTTAGCTACCTATAATTCCATTGGACAAATAACATGTAATTCTAATATGTAGTTGATATGAGCAATTAAATATGATATGCATGCACAATGTTACATGTGCAGGGGGTCACAGAAGTCTTTCCTAATGTCCCTAGTCAGTATTTAAAGATAGGTAGGATAAGGTAGCATGGCTGCTTTAAAAGTTGAAAGATTGACCGAACTGACATGACATAAGTAAAAACCTGGTACATGTATCAGGGTTTAGTTGGATGGATACCTTAGGGTCGGTGGTGGTTGTTAGTGTTAACTTTATAAGAATAGATGCATGAAAAGGCTCCAATGAAACGGTTCCCTTGCCGGTTAGGATATAAAAGGGTTGCGAGCAGAAACTAATCTAAGAATGAATTCTATTGTGTACTTATTTACGGTATAAACTGTAAATCTAAAGGTTGGAATTTTTATTATGTGTACACGGCAGGTCCAGAACTACCCGGGTTCCTACTTCAACCATTTCGGAAACCAAAAAGAATTCGGACTGCATTCAGCCCGTCTCAACTACTCAAATTAGAGCACGCATTCGAAAGGAATCATTACGTTGTTGGGGCTGAGCGGAAACAACTTGCCAATTCACTCTCACTTACTGAAACTCAAGTATGTCCATTTATTTTTTACTTTATTACAATCATGTCACAATATTTCTTCATGAAGTTCCAGAGGCTTTCTTTCAGCTCATTTTCACATGCATGAATGAATGAATTCATAGTCTTTGTTATCTTCATTACTGAACCTTTTGGCAAATCGCCTAGTGTCATGGCATATCTTTCAGATTTTATTTCATGACAGGCTCCATAATAATGTGGCTCGGCCACATGGCCCAACTTTTTGCTAATAAGCTTGTAATGTGTAATACGGGGAGCAATTTAAAGAATTATCTCAGTCTATATCTCTTCCCTTGCATGAGCAATTCGCCACATATTTTTACATTCATGGCATCATGGCTTATCTCAAACGATAGGAGAAAGCTAAATATACATCACACCATTTCTCGTAACTAATTGCCACAATTTTCTAATCAATTTCCCTAGGTCAAAGTATGGTTCCAGAATAGGAGAACAAAACACAAAAGAATGCAACAAGAGGAAGAAACGACGAAAAAGCCTGGAAGTGGGAATGGTCATTCAGATGGTCATCCGAACTCCTCCGGGTCAAACATGTCAACCTCAGCCATTTCTGCAGACTCCTCTACACGCAATTACGTCGATGGTAGTAGTGACGATGAAGAGATCCTAATGGACGAGGACTACTCGGATGATGAGGATTTGCCCCCACATCTTCGTCACAAGTCGTAAAGTTTCCTAAAAATATTATATTATATCTATCTGTAGGTACGTACTATTTACCTTGCATACCTAGATGATATCCTTTAAGGAATTTTAACTAAAAAGGAATCTTCCTAAAGCTCCTTTTTATCCAAAAGTATTATTATCTAATATTATTATTATTATTTGCCTACTTATAATTAATTAAGTGTTTAATCGTTAAAAAAGTAAATAAGCTACCATTACAAATAAGGAATAATTTACATGTGGGAGTGTATGTATTTTTATTAAATGTAAGTAATATATTTATAACTAGTTAGTCAGCATCATATCCCTTAGAGTTTTTTTCTCTTTGGAACTGAGGGTCAAACAAAGCTGGTCGTACTTTAATGTATTAGTGTGTACATAAATACTTTGCATAGATCAATTCATCAAAGGAATATAAAATAATACTCATCCTTCATGTAAAAAATCACCATCATCATCATCATACTCACTATCACCCTTTCACCCATCATCATACGAAATTAAATGTGTATCGTAATTAATTTGGACATGTTCAGGGAATAAATTTGACTCACCAAGATGTAAAAGCCCACCCACAAGTTTAATCTCATCACTAAATGAATAAATGCAAGTTCCCACACTTCATCTCAGTTTACCATTTTACTATTAACATTGCAATATGATAGTTAAGGATTCTCTATACTAGAACAAATAATGCATTCATTATCTCTTCCAATCTTTGCTTAATTGTGTATAATTTATTTAATTCAATCCTTAAATGATTGTTCCTCTTTCTCACTCATCCAACTCATTATCAACACGAAAAGAGAAAAATATCAGTAAAATTTTAAAAGGTAAACCTTACAGATTATTTATTTTTTATTATTATATTATATTCGAAACTAGCCTGAGGAGGAGGCAGGATTGGCTATGGATTGAAAATTGAGATAATCTGAATAATTTTATGCAAATTTTTTTGGAAAACGAATGAGTATAATAGTTTTGACCCACCACCAAAACACAACTGACCACCAGTACATTTAACTACTTCTACCCACCTAAACCCTTATAACAAAGAAGTAGAGAGATATCTTTGCAAAGAATACCTCGAAGGATGCGATGTGATAGACGATAGCATTAATTACAAAATGGTAAACTGACATCAACAGTAATTTCATTGGCAAAGTTGTTTATAATTACTGAAATACTGATTGCTCCGCGATCAGCCAGTCCATGCAGACATACTTGATTGTAATTGTAAGTAATCTGTTTAAAATAAAGAACTGAGCTCAGTATTCTTGTAAAGACTTACATATGAAAACCAATGAGGAAGTTCTTAGTGTGTGTACACGGATTTGCAATTTTGAAATGAAAATTACCCATCATAATCTTTCAATTATCTTGAATAATTACCTATATTAGAAATTCCTTTTACCTCGCCTTTATTCCATCGCCTACCTTGTTGTTCCCGAAAGAATTTTAACTCTCAACAAGACGCTTCTTTTTTAGCTAAAGTTCTTTCTTTAAAAGTTTTTCATATTCTTAGGTCGTTTTATATATAGTTAGTTTAGGCATTTTCCATACTAAAGAACATTTGAGTATTAGTAAGCGTTTGATTCGAAGGATGTAAAAATTCATGGTAAAAGGGGTATTCAACCCCGCCCAAATGGGTAACGTGCGTGTGTGTTGGAGTTAATCATTAGCAAACAAACTTTGCTAGGGGATAGAAATTGGATGATAAAATCTTATTAGACGTAATTCCCTTGGAATACAACTCAAGTATTACAAAATAACAATTCTCTCTCTGTTAAAAAATAAAATACTGCTTTTAGTTAGATACATCACGCTTACGTATTTCATAATGACAGTTTTCTCCTTGGTCGAATTAAGTCGAATTAAAGTATATTTAGGTACAGGAGAAAAAGAAAAAACATCCAGCAGCAGTATAAGTAGGCAGTTAAAAATAATTCATAAAATTAGACCCTAAAGTAAAAATGAAGAATCAATGATTTTTAACAATTAATTCTAAATGACTTTCATTGACTTTTCTACAGTTGGCTACCTCTCCAACAATCATTTATTCATTGAGAGAATCAAAGGTAAAGGGTATGCCAGATAATAAAAAAGTAGTTTGTTTTTAATTTAAAAAAATAGAAAGGGTTAGGTAAATTCCTCTAGAATCCAGAAGTCAGGTTCACTATTAAGAGAGAAAAGTGGCTGGTTAAGGAACAACAAAGTAATATCATTAGCCAGATGAGAGAACATCATGCCGAAAAAATTGATGATGAGGTAAGGTAATGTAAAATGGTAAAAATGGTAATTACTCATCACGAAAGGCAAGCATTGGCATTTCTGTCTTACCCAATTTATGTTTAGGAATTTAATCATTCTCGGTATTCGGGCGTGGTGGTGGTATGGTGGTTCGTTGGTGAGGGTGATTGTGATTCTGGCAGTTTATATGTGTGTGTGTGTGGTAATATAAGTAAATACTCGTACATCTTGGTTGCATGCATGCATTGACGTCTATTTTACCTACTTTGATGTGATGATGGTTGATTTGATTTAAATCTCAAGAGTCCTTAAAATATTTTGCATTTCTTATACCTTGGACTTCTCTAATCTTATAATCAAAGTCCAAAAAAATTAAAGCCAAACGAGTTAAAAGTTTTCAAGAAAGAATTATCAGAATGACTTATTACCAACATAACATGATAAAAGTTAGTGTATATGAAATGCTATGGGGTTTGTGCAGAGCTAGGGATGATAGGTGATTCAGATGATCTTCAAATGTGCCAAAATATCTATCCAAAAGTGTTATAAAGATAAAGAGTGTAAAGAAAGAGGAATGAATATAGAGAGAGACGGAAGACCTCAGCGTAAGCAATGAGCGATTACAATTTACATTGCATCTAGCATTAGCCATGACAGTGACAAGCCCCACTTATAGAAACTCGACTCGGCTCACTTGATTAATTACTTGCGATTATCGCCCACAATAAATCTCATTAACAATTATCATGTAAATTGCGAAATAATACATTATACTATATAATATAGAACGATGTTGTGCCAAAGTGTCTGTTCTCTCTACTCAATTGAATTTAAATTCAAATTAATCTACTAAATTCTTATATTACATCTTTTAGCATCCATGTCAATAACTGAAAATATTATTATGTAATTATTATCTACCAATACGAAAAGGGTATAATTATAATTATTACTTGTAAAGATAACAAAAAATCAACTTTATTAAGTTTATATTGTTATTTAAATGTGTAATACTATTATGTTAGAGTGAACACAGAAAAACTTTATTATTTTAAATTAAATGTCTAGTTACTACTTTTAATATTAGCTTGACAGATCGATTTCATTAATTAAGATTAAGACGTAATTGTAATAATGTAGTGTAATATAATATATGATGTCTGCGCACTATACGATAACTAATCGTATAATATAAAGTGCAGAAACAATGACTGTCAACTCTGTAAAAGAAATGAATGAAAAA
>JAQFZZ010001548.1:0-10787 GCA_034696405.1 Isotoma caerulea
AGAAAGGACAAAAGAAGGAAGGCGGAAGGTGAAAGAATTTATACTTTCAACTTTTTTTATAATTTGGTACTATTAGTAGTTTCGTATCACTGGAAGTATTTCGAAATATTTTTACATTCAAAATTCAACATTTACGTCATATTTATTTACTTCACTCACACAAACAAAAATGAAAAACATCACAGACAAGAGTGCAACAGAGCCAACATCTGTCATTACAATTTAGTCGCCGTAAATTTGGAATGCATTTTGTAATTGATTGAGGTACCGAAGATTCTGGATTCTTTGGAGTCGGTTAGTCTGTAGTCGGTATGGATAAGAAAAAACTTTCTGCTGCTCGCAAAAAGGTATGATAGTCCTAGAATTTGTAGATTAAACTTTATAATTTTAACTTTAATGAATAATAGGTCTAAAACATTTCTTTTAATAAGTATGTTTTCGTTTTAGCTCGAGGAGTACAAGCAAAGCAAAGGAGTAGCAGTGCCCCCAGGAACAGGAACTAATTACAGTGCTGTCAATGAAAAGGAACAATCTCCAATTTCAGCTTCTTCTACGACTTCCGGTTACCAAAACGGCCATCCAATATCCCTTTCATCAACTGTGCCACCACCTCCTACTTCAGCTATACCAGTATATTTAGATAATCTCGGCCAACAGCTACAGGGTCCTCCGCAATCTGAATCACATTCACAGGCACATTCTGTGGATAACCCATTAATCTATAACGCAACAAACGAGCCTCCTACTTCTGCTAGTCTAATACCCGTGTCTACGGAATCAACTGAAACTGTCCCTTGCTCAGAATCGGGACATTCTTCTGTTCACCAGGAAGAAGGGCAGCAACATCAAGTTTTACATTGTGTGCCATCTGCACCCCCTTTGGTTCAAATGAATGGACAGGGACAAAATGATGGGATGAGTCTTCAAGGGTCTTATCAAAATAATTATAAAAGTCCTTACACTGATGCAGGGCAAGACTTCCCTGTAAATTTCTTTCAACCGACTATTGTTGCACGTGAATACCAGCCTGTGTCTTTCAATTCTGTCCCTCAGACTCAAGACTTTTATTATAGTCAGCCACAAGCTCCGTTATTTTACAGTGTTGATGGAAATAATGTAAAACCTCTTCAGCCTTACCAAATGGAAGGAGCTCATCAAGTTGAAACATATGATGGTGGTATAAGTCATTCTAATTCATCAGAGACACAGAATATGAATCAGCAAAATAGTCAAAATCCATTCAATTTTGGATCAGGTCAAGGCACTGATGTGGAATCACACCCACATCCCACAGAACAGAATCAGGCCTCGGAACCACCTAAAAATAATGAGAATTCGGGCCCACCTACTTCTATGATGGAATTCCAGTCACCTCATGATCCGCAAAATAATGAAGAGTTAGTAAACATGAAAGAATTTAACCCCATCCTAGAACAATTGTCCCCCATTGCAACAGAAGAAGGGGAACCAAGAGAAATGCCAACTTTCAGAACAGTAACACCAAATTTAAGAAGAACTTCCGTTTCTTCTCAAGATGAGAAGGACAGATTAGAACTTCAGGCGTTTCAGAGAATGAAATCGGTTCAGGATGCTTTGGAGCTTCAGCTGGAAGAATTAAGACGGGATAATTCTAGATTATTAAACAGACAAGCAGAACTTGTTGCACAGATTGAAGAAAATGAAATGTCTGTACAAGAATTAAGACGGGAACGTGACAGAAGCAAAGAAGAAGCGAAAAAGTTGGTGCAACCTTTGCATGCTAAAATTAACAATTTATATGAAGAAAATCAAAGAATTATGAAAAACTCTAACGAAGTAGGAATGGAGCTAAGGGTTAAGCTTCAAGAAAAATCGAAACAATACGAAGATATGGAACAGGCTTTCATCGTTGTGGTAAGTCCTTACATTTATAGTGAATTTGAAAAGTTTTACTCTGTTTAGAACATTGATCGTCAAGGCTTTCACTTCCGTCTATTTAATATTTAAAGCTTGAAAACATTTTTACATTTTGACATCATGTAGTTAACTTTAAAAAATGTTAATGTTATTTGGTGTCCTTAAATTTGTTAACATTAAATATTGTTGATTTTATACTGAATAGACAAAAAAGAAAATGGATTTGGCTGCCGAATTGGACCAGGAGCGCGAGAGAGGAAAAGAACTTGAAAGCATAATTGTCAAAAAGGATGAAGACATTATAATATTAAGGTAAATTAAGAAATTTTTAAACATTGAAAGGAAAATCCTCAATGAGTTTGACATGAGATAAATTTTTTGATTTCAGGGATTCATGTTCTAAATTAGAGGAAAAATTAAAGGCAGGGCAGCAAAAAGAGGTGCTAGTTCATCAGCTTGAAGACCAAAGAAGACATTTTGTGGTGCAGACGGAAACTCTTCAAGGAGAGCTTAATAGAGCTAATAATAAAATTAAAGAATTACAGTCAACTTCTATAAGGGTCCCTGGACATCTGCAGCTTGAAGAATCTTCACAGTCTCATCAACACGATCACCAAAAGGATACACCATCTTTTTTAAATGCTCCTCCATCAAACTCAGATTTGGGTGTTACTACCAATCAGGGACATGACCACAATGAAGGATGTGGGGATCATGGACATGAACACGGACATTCTCATGATCATGAACATGACCACAGTCATACGCACGATCATGACCACGACCATTCACACGATCACGATCATGACCACGACCATTCACACGATCACGAGCATGACCACAGCCATTCGCATGATCATGGACACGAACGGCCTCCAACAGATGAGTTTGCCGAGTTGAAAAAGCGCATGCATCATTTAGAATGGGAAAATACTACTTTCCGCGCTGATGTGGAAAAATTAGCTGTCGAAGCCAAAGAGAAAAAGCAGTATGAAGAAAAATACAATCAGCTCAAAGAGCAATGCGATAAACTGTATAATGAGTGCCAGAGACTGGAATCACTTGTTGTTCAACTTCAAGGAGAAAATGATACAATAGGTAAATTTACTGGAACATACTTCAATCAATACTGCCTAATAATAAATTGTTGCCTTTAAATTTCACATGTTTGTATCTTCTTATGTTACAGGTGATTATATAGCACTTTATCAAACTCAACGTTTGGCATTGAAAGAAAGTGCCAAGGAGAAGGATGTCCAACTAGAAACGCTGGCAAAGGAAAGGGAGGTTTTGCTTGCAAAAATGGCTGAATTGACCCAACTTTTGAAAGCTTTAAAAGGACCTCGTACCGGAGATGAGGAAAGCCAAACCGCAGCCCATCTTCATTGCGAGCATACTTCTGATTCCCACGGAAATCCGGAGCATGCAGAAATAGAAGGAAAAATAAGAAATTTATTAACAGAAATCAGATCATCAAATCTAATTGAAAATTTTCACCCTTGCGCCGTATGCTCTGGACGGTTGATGAATGTTTAGTAAATATATTACATTATTATAGTACCTATTTGTATTATTACGTTGCAATATCATGATTTTAATGTATTCGTTTAAAGTTTTAAAATGTAAGGCATTCATTTGTGCAAGTAGAAGCCGTGTAATCTACAAGTGTGCCTTTCAAAAGTCTTGATTCGTTGTACCTAGATTTTTCAGTAATACTTTGTCAAGTACGGTATATTTATTATTCTAAGTTTCCAAGCTCGGTTCTATATAGTGAATTGTACAATAAACTAATAAATTTGAACGCGTTTAGTTTTTCAATGTCGTACTATGAAATAAAGCAATCGTTGTAACTGAAATTTAAGTGAGTCCTGTCATTTCTGTTTGAATAAACATAATTTTTGCTTTGGTAGTAAGACATTCATTGCCTTTTAAATTTTACATATCAAGTCTGCAAAAACTGATTCTGCAAAACGCTCCCATTTGAATGAAATGCAATAATCAATCATACACGAGTATTCCATCCTTGCAAATTCACCATTATCTACAGTAGATTACATACAAATAAACCAGTCCAAGACCAATTATGAATGAAATCAAGAGCAAACATTTAGTTGACACACTTTCCATTTGAATGTTATTTAAATAAGAGACTTCATTATATCTAACCAAGTTTTATTCTAATTAATTGTTGAAGTTCTGTCTATTTCTTTTTCCGAATTTAGATATCAAACAATAGTAGGTAGTATTAAATAATTATGGCTACTACCCTACCACTTCCTCCGGTCCCAGAAAAACCTTTGACGATAGCGATTGTTGGTGCGGGGAATAGGTATTTAATTTTATCATTGCATTAAGCGATAGATTTCTTTATTAACTTAGGTATGAAATTATAGAGGATACGTATACTCAACATTCGCTCTTCACTTTCCTAAGTGGTTGAAAGTCGTTGCTGTTGCTGACCATCATGACCATCAGTGTCGAAGAATTGCCAAGGTATTCAATAAATTTTTAATACAAAAATGTACTAATTTTGCTTATAACGTTTGCAAATAAATTTAGGAACATGGGCTATCCCAGGAAAATGTGTTCAGTGATTGGACAGAGGTGAAACTTTAAAATGCATGCTTTAAAAATGCTAAATATATGAATTACATTTTTGAACTAAAACTGATTTATGCTTAGCTTGCAAAAGTCCCAAAACTTGCTGATGCCGTAGCAATCTGTACAACAGATCATCAACATACAGGCCCTGCAGTGGGTTAGTTTAATTTTATCACATTAGTGTTTAGTTAAGTCCAAACATGTACTTAAAAAAGAATTGTAAAGAGTTGCATGATTTTTTCGGGTGATTTGACAGCTTTTGCAGACTTAAAATACCAGATTCTCTTGGAAAAGCCAATGTCCGTCACAGTCGAAGAATGCGTTGAAATCTATGAAGCAGTAAAGAGAAACAATACAATTTTAGCCGTTGGACATGTCCTTCGATACACTGACTATACTAAATCAGTCAAAAAGATTTTGGATTCTAAAGCTTTGGGTGATATTGTGAGCATTCAGCATCTTGAGCCTGTAGGCTTTTGGCATTTCGCACATTCGGTAAGAATCATACTGAAACTTAATCCACCTCAAATGTCTTGACATCTGTATGGTGGAAGTAACAGTTAAGTAAATAAATCATCTCTTCCTTTCATTCTTTTTACTTGCAGTTCGTTCGAGGTAACTGGCACAACGAAAAAGCATCAACTTTCACTTTACTTGCGAAAAGTTGTCACGATATTGATTTGTTAGCTTATATGATGGATAGTAAATGCAAGGTAAATACATCTTGACGATATTTTGTAAGAAAAATACGGAAGGAAATGAAATGATGAAATAACTGAGCAATCAATGTGCTTATTCCTCTAGAAAGTTTCCTCTTTCGGTAATCTGAGTCATTTCAATAGGAAAAATAAGCCTGTGGAAGCAGGAAAGGCAACGTGAGTTATTTATTTTAATAACCTTCAATACTTCCAATTATAATAAAACCGCTTACTTTCTAGAATATAATGTAAAAATAATGTAGTATCGATATCCTAATTAACTGTCTTGTTTTTTAGAAACTGCCTTGATTGTTCTTACGAAAAATCTTGTCCATATTCTGCCAAGAAAATTTATATTGAAACACACGAAAAGTTAGGATGGACTCAGTGGCCAATTGACATTGTGCAACCGAAGCCGCCTGTTGGTAATTAATTTTTAATACATGTATTGTCATCAATGATGTTTGAAATCGTTATAATGGTTTGGAAATGATTTATCATATCGAGTTTAATTACAATATCAAGACGTAGAAAACTTGACGGATGCTCTTCGGAAAGGAAACTATGGTCAATGTGTTTATGAAATGGATAATGATGTATGCGACCAGCAATTAGTCAATATGGAATTCGAGAATGGCTCTACGGTTTCATTTTCCATGATTGCTTTTACTGAGGCTATGTGTGAGAGAAAGGTACAAAAAAGTTAGTAATGGTTTAACAATACGTATTAAAATCTGAAAATACATAATTTGTTTGATGGATAATTTTCAGACTCGGATTTTCGGAACCAGGGGTCAACTTGAAGGCGATGGCGTTGATGAAATTAAAGTATATGACTTTTTAACTCGAACGTCTAAAGTGGTTCATCCAAGCAAGGAACAAAGCAATAGCGGCTTGCCACAAAGTGGTCACTTTGGTGGAGATTTTGGCTTGATGCAGTCATTTGTCCATGCATGCATTACTGGAAACCAAAATTACATCATATCCGGACCACAAGAAACATTGGGTAACCAATCTTTAACAGCTTAATTTAGCCATTTAATGCTAACTGCGGTCTCTTTGACATTTTATCCAATTCCACTTGTTATTATTAATTTTTTTAAAAAGATTCTCATATTTACTGCTTTGCGGCCGAACACGCGAGAAAAACTGGACAAGTTGTGGACATTGAAGAGTACAAGAAAACTCTACCATTACTTAAAAATTAAAATATTTGTAATACATGAATTTTTTCTGTTGTATAAACGATTTATAAAAGTACTTACCAATATTAACTTTAAATCAGATTATGAAAAATTAATATAAATAAATTCAAACATTTGTAGCTGGAATAATGGTGTAATTTTTTATGTTTATTTTAGAAATAATCTGTAAGATTATAGCCAATAGCTCATATTATCAAAGACTCTGAGATCAAGACTCTCAGTACAAGAGTCCAAGACTCCTCTTACAAGAGTGCTCTGTTTATTAATAAAAACCCGTAGCTTAAATATCATTTAACAAGGTTATGTTTACAACATAATACAGACGTACAATAAGTTACATGCATCTTAAGAATTCATACTATCTTAAAGACTAACATCCTAAACTATTTATGTCCCAATCAAGGAAGTATTTAGAGTTACTCACTCTAAATACCATAACAAGGTAACTATCACCAAGTACATTTTATATTACATTAAATATGTCACCATCACATATTCTAACAGTTTATTTTTCTTAAATCAGTTTTTAATAGTTGACGAAAACAAAACATCGACCTTTTTTATTGTTATTTTAGCATCTGCATTATTAAACAATTTAGGCATCTGCTCAAAGTGTGAAAAAGCCGGAGGGACATAATTAATCTCAATTGATTAAAGTGGTTTAACTGGCACTTGAAAGTAAAATCTAGTTATTTTTTACCAACATTCTAAATAGCATGAATGACACATACAATAGTGATGCTGACATTTGTATGCACCACTGACTGTGACATTTTCCACATCTTCATCATCGGCATTATCATATCAATGGGGCTTCCTTGTGTTTATGTCTGCTGGCACTGGACAAGTGGCAATGGTCACACCACGGATTATTTGTCTAATAGAAACCACAGATTTTAAATATTATTGACTCTGACACTTGAATTACCATCATTAATCCTCATTTAAGTTGCATCTTCCTTAAAAATGTATTCATTTGAATGGCCCTTACATACAATCATAATAATAATAATAATAACAACGATTCGAATGATTATTCACAGTTAGCATTGAAGGAAGTCAATAAGAGTAGGCCAAGCCAGTTAGTTTATTTGCAAAGCCACTCCTGGACACAGACTTTAAAAGCTTTATACTCAAACTTTTCTTTATTACTCAAGGTTTTGATATCATCCATTTATCATGGCTAATCTACTGACTAAACGAGTTGTCATCTTGAACTGCGTTTTATTTGTCATCATTCTTTCATTTATTAGGTCAGTATAATTAATTCGAGTGGGATACTTGTCATATAATTTAATTGAATCGTGATTAATTGAAAAAATTCCAGCAAGGCAACTTCACAGCGGATAGCTGAGCAAGAAATATTAAAGAAGATTCTCAACGATCCTAATTACGATAGGAGAATTCGTCCAGTTAGCAGGGGAAATGCTTCAGGTAATTTTAAATGCCACATGTTCATCCTGATGATATTTCTTTGTACATGACAGATGCTAATACTTTATATGAAATATATTTTCATCAATAGAACCCGTTGCAGTCAGTGTCAATTTGTATGTTAGAAGCATTGACACTATTGATGAAGCTAAAATGGTAAGGTGAAACTATTAAAAGTTTTTATTATTTATAGTTTTTTAAAGTAGAGTTTTGCATTTAAATACTTTTAGGAATATAGCGTTCAACTATCGTTTAGACAGGAATGGAATGACTGGAGGTTGAGCTTTTATCGACATAATCCTCCACGTAATTCTTATATAGTCAATTTAACTTAAGCATGCCTTTTCAATATAAATGGACAATTAAGAACATAAATAAGTAAATGAGATTGGAAATGTATTAAAAGCTGGGCTGACCTATGTCTCACTAATGGACGTGAATCAGATATGGAGACCGGATACTTTCTTCTCTAATGAGAAAATGTCTCATTTACATGCCTTAATGGTTCCTAATCATTTCGTGAGACTTCAAGCAAATGGAGATATTATGTATAGTTCTCGGTAATTATAAGATCTATAAATAAGTATAAATTATTTTGTTGTTCATATGTTAAATGGTATAGCATTTAATATAATTAATTTGGTCAATCTTGTACAGGGTTTCAATGACATTAAACTGCACAATGGATCTCAGGAAATTTCCTTTTGATGAGCAAAAATGTTCTCTTCGATTAGCAAGCTGTATGTCATTTGTCATTGTATTATTTTTTATTTTGGTAGATCTGATCTGAAAAAGCACAATTGTATTTTTGCAAATGATTTAGACGGATACACTACAAACGATGTAAAAATGGACTGGAAAGAAAATGATCCAGTACAAGTCTCTCCATATTTGGTACTTCCTAGGTTTGCTTTCGGTGGATTTGAAACAGAGGTTTGCGACTCTAATACAACTACAGGTTTGTAACAGTACGAAATCACTTTGATGTTTCATTACCGAATAAATTGATAAATTGGATGATTTGTAATTTGGTTAATTGCTTTGAATGATTTGCTGGCAGGGAGTTACAGTTGCCTTCTTCTCCACTTCAAATTCAATCGAAAATTCCACTACTACCTAATTCAAGTGTACATCCCATGTTTAATGCTCGTAATCATTTCATGGTTATCATTCTGGCTCGATCGAAAAGCAATCGTTGCCCGAGTTATCCTCGCCATCTCAGCTCTCCTAGTAATGGCCACACAAGTGTCAAGTTTTAACCAAAGACTTCCTCCCGTTTCGTACTCAAAAGCCATTGATGTCTGGACAGGAATCTGTTTAACCTTTGTATTCGCATCTTTACTCGAACTTATCGTTGTAAATTATTTGGTACGTTCGGAAGATTCAAGTGGTACACAACAACCTAAAACACAAAGAGATCAAGAAGAGGAAATACATTTGAGTCATGGGGGCAGTGGGAGTGGGGGTGAGGATGGACTTGATGGAACTGATAATAGCAAAAATACACAAGGAGTTCCTGCAGGAAATAAATTCAATCGATTTGTTCAGAAATACATGGCTCAATTTACAACCTCATCGGATAAAATTGATGGAACTTCTCGAGTTTTGTTTCCCCTTGCATTTGCCCTTTTTGTTTTCATTTACTTCATAGCTTATGTGTAAAACTATAGAAAACATTTTCTATTTTTTATGATGTGGAAGTGGAATTCTCTTCCTAAAATTTAGCCAACTTTGTCATTGTGTTCGTATCTATTCTATAGAGTAGCAAATGCTTAAAGTGCGTAATTGAATGTGCATCAATATAGTAAGTAAAGTTGGGTGTGCGTGAGTTGTAAAGCTTTTAAAGATCGATAAGCTTAATTTTGAAGCATGCAAAAGGTATTTTAGTTTTCTGCTTCGATTCACTACATTTGTAGAATGTTTAATATTCCTTAATATACTATCTTATAAAACCTTACCCACCCAGTACTATGATTATAAGGTTAGGAAACTAATTATACTAAATATTTGCTATTTAATCCCTTTATGTTGTGTATTATTCAAAAGACAATATTCAACACTAAAATCGATTTACTATCAACGTATTAACCCTTAAACCTTCCTATTTATATTTTACTAAAGTAATAAAAGAGCTATCAAAATATTATTGCTCAAATCTATTGAATATTATTACTCTAGGGAAAACTCCCCTTAAAGCCACAATGTAGTGTAGATCACGCACTTTATTAACGACACATAGCCAGTCAGTATATTCATTACATCATATTTAATCTGCTCATAATTTAGTCTTTTCTCATATATTCATCCAAAACGTAAACTTTTTATGTCCAAAGCCCACGCAAATGTATAGGAGAATATGAGATATGATAATAAAAATAGCAAGTGAACTATAATAGTCAATAGCATTTTCATAAAGTATAAAAATCCAATGCATTTCAGAGCATCATCTGCAAATGATATGATAATGCGTGTGTATGTTTGGCCTTCATATGGACTGTCACTAACAACTAACAAGGTAAAAATATCCGAGAAACATGATATTATATTTGAAAGGTATTTGTACAGTTGAAACCAAAGACTTAGCATCTAAAAGCCATCGAATTTACGCACAGCTACAACTGACAAAAAACTATTTACACCCCTACGGCTTTACTAAAGCTATTACTACCTACTTACCTCAGAGAATCATAATAATGTAATAAGAAGGTCTTATTATCAAGAGATATAGGATGAAGACTAGATTCGCAAAAAAAGGCCAAATGTCCAGTGAAACATTTCTGGTTCTGGCTTTATAACTCCCAACGACCAACTTACTTTAGTTTAGTTCAGCAATTCTATATAGGTTTCGGAAAATTCAAGCTAAAGTTATAGTTCAAGCGTAACTTCCCAAGCGCCTGGTTAGTTATAGTCTTTGATATTACGCAGCTTTCCGAATAGGGCATCCTTCCTTAAC
>JAQFZZ010001549.1:0-10786 GCA_034696405.1 Isotoma caerulea
GATGCAGATCTTGGGGGATGATTTGATGGGGGCATATGGGGCATTTGAGAGTAGTACTTCTGGTACTGAGAGAGTGATGATGCAGAGCTTGATGAGCGCATATTTGCATTCATACTCATACCCATTCCCATATTCATATTTGGTGGAGGTGTCAAAGGCCCATGATGGGCTGACTGCGAATTGTTCATGTTTCCTTGAGGGGGAGGGATTGATTGACTTCTATCGAGACCGTGAGTCAACTGTTGTAGTTTAGCAAGACTACACGAAGGATTAGTCGAGGCTGAACCACTGGCAGGGGCTGAAGGAACATTTTGGGCTGATTGAGAAGGCTGAGAAGAATGGCTATTTCGATGATTTTGTTGTACAGCGGCTGGCTGTGGGACCTGTGCCACTGATGGAAGGGCTGGTGATGGGGCAACTGGTGGACGATGGACGTGAGGATTTTGATGTGATGATGAATGTTGATACATTGTTGGATACGGTGAGCTTGGAGGGGCTGGATGATGATGAGCTTGTCCGTGACTACCGTAACTCATTCTATGATCCATTTGATGTGCAGCAGGTACTGAAAACAAGAATTTAAAATCGATTTGTGACATTATCTACATTATATACTTTCAGACTTCTGTCTGTATAATATATTTCGTATAACATATATTATATTGTACCTTGAGTAGATGATTGATGAGGAGCAGGTGACATTGGAGGTGCAGGTGTCATAGTTCTATGCTGAATAACACTCGTATGGCTTATCTGGCTAGCATTATGCATAGGACCTGGTGTGCCTCTATGCTGTTGTTGTTGTTGGGCTATCATTTGTTGCTGTTGTTGGTGTTGATGATAATTCATCATCTGAGCTTGAGCCTGAGCTGCTGAGTGTTGTTGATGAATATGCGCTTGCTGCATCTGACTATGACTATGCATGTTCATAGCAGAAGCGGAAGAAGGCATAGGTGACATTGGTTGTTGAATTGGCCCAGGTGACACTTGAGCACTTTGCTGATGTCTATAATGTGTCAAGTTCTGAGGGGAAGGAGCTCCTTGAGGAACCATTGACGCATTTCTTGCCGTGGATATCTGAGCCTGCTGTTTCTGCTGAATCTGTGGTTGTGGTGTTGGTGGAGAATGATGGTGATTATAAGGCTGAGGTGTTGGTGGGGACGGTTGAGGAACGCTATGATGGTTCATTGTAGGTGGGGATGGATGATGCATACTCATACTTTGTGGGGTAGCCGGTGCAGAATTGTAATGTGACATGCCTGGAAGACATACAAAAAATTCAATTTATTATCAACTGAGTTCATATGCGCAATTAATTAAGAATTTGATATTAGAACTAGGTTAGGTACATACTTTGTTGAGGTGTTGGTGGCTTCCCATGATGACCAGGAGTTAGGGGTTGTGGCGTAGGAGGATTCATAATCATAGGAGAATGAGCATTCCCATACTTGCAACTATCATACATTTGTTGTTGCTGATGCATCTGTTGCTGTTGAGCATGATAATTTTCAACCGAACCCGGACCATGGGGATGATTTGTATCTACTGAACTCACACTTTGTATTGAGTGAGGTGATTCTAGATTCGCTTGAGATGAAGTATCCATTGCTTCCACACTTCCCGGAGGACAACTTTGATTACTATGAACGTGTCCATAACCCATCGAAGAAACCTGTGGGGTCATACTGGAATAACCCATGTTATGCATTTCTTGCTGTTGTTGCTGCTGCATTACTTGACAAGCTGGTTGATTCGAAACTTGTCCAGCTAAGGGGCTTGGCTGTTGCGCATTCATCCTTGAGTGAGGAGACTGTGACTGAGCATCTACGAAACGAAACAAATTATTTCAATGACTTATGTTTAAGATATCATTAAAAAACGATTAATTAAAACAAACTTACATTTCTGCTGATTTTGATGCGAACTCTGTTGAATGACCTGCTGTTGAGCTTGGTACATACTGTGTTGATTTTGCTGTTGTATCACAGCCTGTTGTTGCTGTTGAGTTAATACTGACTGATTCTGCGAAGAACTATTTTGTGGAGGCATAACCAATACAGGACCTCTCGTTGGAGCTAGAGGTGACCCACCATTATTATTCATACTGCCATTGTTACAATTAGCGGCCAAAGGACTTGGTTGCTGGACCGAATTACCAGTCATTCCACAACTAGGCATATTTCCACCACTGCAACTGCTTGAACTTCGATTATTCTCAGCACAAGAATTGCTATCGAACATCGCTCCATTGCTACTTCCATTCTGAGGAGGCACACTTGGTTGACTGCTTAAATCAGAATCATCATGATCATAAACTGTATTACAACTCGACGGTCCGGAAGGAATTACTCTCAAGCTGTCTGAATCTGCTTCCTTAGGTCTTTCCATATCTCCACGAAGGTCATCGAAATTTTCGAAATCTCCATTATCCGCATCTAATTTGTCGAATTCCCTATCACCGTCTATTTCGTCATTCATTCCTTCTACACTACTTGGCATATCAAATTCATCGAATCGACTGTTAGTAAACTGCTCCTTGTTATCGAACGTATTACAATTTTCTTGTAGCTTTTCAGGTGAAACCAAAAGATTATCTACATTTCCACTCCCACCATCATGTCGGTTAGAAGAGGTCACATCCATCAGATTTGCAGTTTCTTGATCATGCGATTGACTCTGAGATTTTGTTCGCTCTTCAATATCACTAATGTTTACTGATGAAGCTACTGCAGCAGCTGTTGCGGTGGCTTGTCGATATTTTTCTTTTTCCAAAGAAATGTCATCTTTTTCATTTCGTCCACCTCTTTCTTCACATGTGTCGTTATTGCTCCTTTGTACATCATTTTCTTCATTCATACACGACGATTCTTGATCATTATGATTTTGAAGTTGGTCTTGTGACGTGTTGTTACTTCCTTCTGATTGTTGCTGATGTCCACTAGATTGACTACCTGTTTTATTATGCGATGAGGCAGTACTTGGGGCAACAATGGCTACAGGCTTTTTCTTCTTCTTGGCATGGGATGGTATGGTACCCCAATATTTATAAACACCCTTATTGATTCTTCGAATCTTCTTGGATTTTGGACGGGACAAACCATTTTGCTGACCGTTCATACCAACACGACTAGCCGGAACTGGTCCTCGTTTCTTCTTCTCAGGTCTTCGCTCTGAACAAGGAGAGCCTACTTCACCTGATGCTGTTGGTTGCTCATCGTCAAGACGCACTCTCTTTCCTAAGTCATCCTTTTCAGGGTCAACTTTGCTACCATCATGATTTCTCTTCGACATTCTTCGACTGTATCGTTCCGCTCTGTCTCTTCGCTGTTTTTCAGGATCTTTCTTCTCTTTCGCCTTTTCATCCTTTTCTTTGTCTTCTGTCTTCTTAGGAGTATCCTTATGTGTCCCACTATCCAGAGAAGCATGGTGGTTGTCTGGAAAATGTTGTAATTTTTCAAGACTCACAGATACATTTGAAATCCTCATTGTTTCTAGGTTTCCAACTGTTAAAGCTGAAGTTGTTACTGGGGGCTCCACCGATCTGGAAGCACGACGTTTCTCTACTTTGACATTGTCTGTCTCTTTAGAAATAGCAGAACCTTCATCTCTATGACTGCTTTGTCGTCTTGGTCTACCAGGCATGGCAGCAGGTTTAGCATTTGCATCTGATGATGCTGCTTTGGCACCTACTGTCGCCACTGAGACTTGTTTTACTTCCTTCGATGGTCGTCCTAACTTTCTGTGCGAGTCTTCTTCTTCTTCAAGATTCACTTTCTTTGCTCTAGCTTTTAATACTTTTCCTAAAAGCATTCCCTTAGATTGTACTTGATCCTCGTCATCATCCAAAGAATCAATTGTGATCTTTCGTTTCTTAGACCTCTTAGATGCCATTAGAGCCATTGAAGTTTGCAGCATTGCTCGCTTTTTTTTCAAAATGTCATCATCGTCGTCTTCATCTCGTTTGTCTGGTCGCTTGTGAGAGGATTTTGGAGGTTTACTTGGAGAAGAATCTGATGGTCTGGGTTTCTTCGACTTTGGTGGTGCCTTTTTATTACTCTGATCCGGCTCATTGTCACTCTGGTGGGGTTTTCTTTCAGCTGCACCATCACTGTCGTTACCATCACTATCATTATCCGTGTCACTAGAAGACTTTTTATTGGCTTCGGACAATCGTTCCTCCTCTTCGTCGTCTTCTGAAGATTTTGTATCATCTTCATCCACTTTCTGGACAGGTTTTGCTTTCGCTGATTCAGATCTAGACTTTCTCCTTTCTTTTTTGCTCTTACTTGGACGATCTTCCTCAACTGTAATATCTTTCTTTGACTTTTTCAATGACTCCCGTCTAGATTCTCTGTCTTTCTTATTGTCTTTCAATAATTTCCGTCCTTCCCTATCTTTCTTTGATTTCTTTGATTCCTTCTCCTTTTCTTTGTCTCCTTTCTTTTTCTTTTTCTTATCTGGAGATTTGACAATGTCAGAGGTACTCTTACCAGGTGAAGACATGGCTGCTGCAACAGGGGTCTTTCGAATAGGAGAAGTTGTCATGGGATGGTCAGGGCGGACGTGATGTGCCTCTGTATCACTCACTGGTGACCCGTCACGAGATCCATTTGCACCTTCTTCTTCACCATATCGTAAATATATTAATGGTGTCCATCTTAAAGCTTCAGCATCCAATTTTATTCTTTTGCTTTGTGCGACTTTAAGCATATGTTCATCGACCATTTTCCAATCCACACTCATGTATGGCAGACTTGGCTTCTCAGGGGTGGGCTTGGGATTTGGTTTAGTTTTCATAAAGTCCAAAAGTTTAAAGGCAGTAACAAGATCTTGGCCACAGATTCCAGTGATCTGGCTGATATCCTGCAATAAAAATTTAATTATCAATCAGAATGTGCTTATATCAAAATGATCGATGAGTTTGAGTAATTCTACAGTTACATTTAAACTTTTAAGTCCTAACCAAACATGAAAGTAAAACTGTTTTACTTACATCGATTTTTAAGCTTGCAACCCCTTTCCCAACTGAATGCAAGTACTCAAGAACACAAGACTTCCAGTAGGCGTGGTAAGACACACGGCCCAAATCTGATAATGGCTTTTCAGGTGTTCCATACTGGCCTTCCACTTTGGACAACAAATAACCTGCAAAAATGTAATTCATTTTAATAATAGTAATGTGAACCGTGTCAACCCAAAACCCAAATATAGATTATTATGTGAGAAATTAACTTCAAAAACTATCAAATAGAATACCTACGATACATAGTATTAATCAAACTTCAAAACTTACTAAATTCTATCAGGAAACGTCCAAAACCTTGACGCTGGTACTGAGGGAGGGTCATGATACATGATACATTATACTTCTGCTGACACAACTTTTCTTTTGAAAAATATCCGACGAGATGACATCCCTATTACAAAAGCAATAATTAATTTCACATTCCAGTTTAGTATCCTAAAACTTCGAGAAGGTAAATCTTGATCACTTACAAAATCATCGTTCTTAGTTAATACGTAAAATAAAAATGGCTCGACATCATAGTAGAGAGTTTTGTGATCCAAAAATAATTTTGCTAATAGGCAAAGATTTTGACAATAAAGTTTGTTGCAGTTTCCATCGACCTAATATATGAAAAATGTTTCAGTTGATGTCGTTGAATTTAGAATTTTACGCCTTCCACTAAATTGATATTCTATTTACCTCAAAAACTGAAATTTGTTCTTCTCCACGATAAATTTCATTTCCAGGTGGATGACGAAGGCGGCATTTGTACAAGTGTCGTTCAAGGATTCCCTTTGACTTCGTATACTTAAGGCAGAACTCACAGAGATACAATTTCTTTAATCTGAAAGAACACGTGAAAAGATTACAATAATTATAGTCATTTGTTCTGGGTAGAGAAGCATCTCAATTGTTGAAACTTACCTAGCATATTCTTGGGGGTAGGGGGATGAGTACCAAGTAGTGATTTCATACTTTCCAAACTCAATCAATTTAGGACAGCTCGCTTGAGCTGCTGCGCTTTTTGGTATCACACCATTTACAGGAACGGGATTATTTTCATCATCTTCATTGGAAATCCCGATCATCTACGACAAAAAAAGAAATTTTGTCATTTTCTACTTCCGCATTGAACCAAGTGCAAAACTATAAGACCTACTACTAACCTCATTAGCTTTCGCTTGAGCCTTTCTGAAAAGATCTATATCTTCATCGGTCACATCGTCAGGTAACACAGTTCCAGGTAACATACCGGCTAAAAATAAAAAAATATACAATAGCAATTAGTTAATTCCTTTCTTTCCAAGAATTACAATTATTTCTTTTACTGAAAAATAATATTTGTCAACCTTTCAAAGCTCTTTCATCAATAGGTACAGCATCTCCATCATCAGCTTCCTCTTCCGGTTCCGTTTGTTTATTCCCAGTATTTTTGGCTTTAGGTTGCAAAACTTTCTCTCCTTTCTTTCCTTTTTTGCCAAATACAGCGGCAACAGGATTAGCAGCTACAGTTTTGCTATGAGCTAAAGCTTTCTTCTTTAAGTACTTCCGCATAGAATCCTTATCTCCGTATTTCTTTTTCTCAGATCCCTTTAAGGGTGAAGCGGAAACAGAAGTTAAGTTCAGACTTCTAGCTTTCATATTCGTTTTTAATGTAGGAGTAGCCAACAAGTCTTTCTTTCTCTTTCCCAACTTTCCAGGAACACCAGCACTCTTAGCACCTTCTTTAAGGGCAGAACCTTTTTTAAGAACCACTGGTGGTTCTGACTTTGCTCCTACCACTGGAGATTTGCCAACTGCAGCTCCATCAACTCCTTTCGTCTTTTTCCCTTTGGTCGAAAGTAAAATTGTTTTCGTCGTCACAGCTCTTTTAGGCCTTCCACTCGGTGTTGTTTCAGGAGTTGCACTTATAGTTCCAGTTATTGCGGGTGTGAGTGAAGTTGCTAATTGCTTCTTCAATTTTCCTACTTTCTTTCCTTCCAAAATCGTAGCTGGAGACTTGAGTGGAGACTTCTTGGCTGTAAGGACTTGAGTCATTTCTTTAGATCCACCAGGACTTTTAGGTATTTTAACAGGAGACACACTCTTTCTTCTAGACTGGGCAGCCAGAAGTTCAACTGTTGTCCTTTCCTTCACCATAGCTGCAACTTTTCCACAATCTAATCTTCCGGTTGATGAATAAGATCCATCGGAACTCGGACCAGATTTAACTTCTAAAGTACCCATTAAATTACTCTCTAAATTATTACTGTTAGCAGCCTTGTTTCTTCCTTTGCCACTTTTATTCTCTGGAGTTTTTGTAATTTGTTGGGGTGAACTTAGTGCCAAAGACTTAATACTCTTTCCTCGAGTTGGACTGGGTGTAGGGGACTTTCCTTTTTTCTTTACTGAACTTTTTCCGGAAACAGGAGTTGCTTTTAATACAGATGCAGAACTTTCCAATTTTCCTTTTATCGAACCAATCAAAGTTTTCGATTCATCCGCCTTGGTATTACTTCTTCCTCGTTTTGGAGTACTCAAACCTCTTTCTGGACTTGAAACTTTTGATAAACTCCTTTGAGGACTTGCTGAAGAGGATGAAGCTCTTTTGGACTTGGGTAGCTTCTTTGGACTTTGTGATTTCCTATCATCAACAGTCATATTATCACTTGCCACAACCTCATTATTTTCAATTACTCGCAAGGAAGTAGTTGCTTCGGTTTTTTTAGGGGTTTGTGCAAGGGGAACGATCTTTTTCTTAGGTCGTCCTCGTGATTTCGGTGTCGAATCTGAGATTAAATTATCTCCTTTACCTAAAGGTGGGCTCGTTCTTCGAGTAACTTCTCCTGAGAAACTTGCAACAATTTTATCCATTGACAATTCAGACGTGGGCGATGTCTTAACTTTCTTTTTAGGAGACTGCGAAATATCTGAATTTTGTTCCACAACACTCTGGTTCTGGTCAATATTGATCTCTTCCACTTTTCTCTTTGGTGGACGACCCCGTTTTCTTGGCTGACCTTGTGGAGTTGTTGATACTGTAGGAGTGGTGGGTGTACCGAAAAATTCTGTAATTTGTCTTTGTCCTGCATTTTTTGTTGGTGGACGTCCCTTCCTTCTTTGCACGACTTGTGGGGTAGCTACAGCTATTTCATCAACATTAGTTACATCCACAACTTTTGGTACTGGCGTAAATTCAACATTTGACTCCTTTTTCGGGCTTCTACTACGACTTTTGATACGAAGGGTCTTGGGTGTAACCCCTTTTGTATCGATAGCTGGTGTTGCAATTTTGGGTTTTCTACCCGGAGAAACGTCAGCTTTCACTTTGATTTCTGATTTTGAAGAGTGTTTTAGCTTGCTTAATTTTTTAGCATCAGCAACAACAGTTGTGAGCTTAGCTTCAGATAAGATTAAACTTGGCACGTTCATTTTAACCACTGAATCAGAGGCTAAAGATTTTGCGGATGTTTTAACAACATCAGACTTATCCACTTTCACAAGCATCTTTTCTTTGCTACCAGTAACTTTTGAATCAGTATCATCCAGTGGCGCAGAATCCTCTGTAATAGTTGCTGGAGCAGAAGCAGTCTTACGTGATTTGACACTTGCAGGTTTCTTCATTGATGAAGATAACACACTTCCTGGAGTGCTTTCAGATGATGGACCCTTTTTCTCCTTGTCTTTGTCTTCTTCATTTTCTCCCTCTTTCTTCAGCGTACATGAACGCTTTCGACCAACGGGGGTAAAATATCGAGAAAGAGAGTCACTAAGTCCTTTAGGAGTTTTCTTTGAGTCCACAGAAGGATCCCCAGATTCACTAGTACCACCTTCTTGTTTTACAAGATTTGTATCATTCGTACTTAAGCTTCTTTGTTGATGAGAAGAGCCTACTAAACCGGCAGATTTGTGATCAGCTGATTCCCCAACTGGAACTGACCCTTTCCTCTTATCTGTTGCTGACGAGAGTGTGTTTATCACTGCAGTTGAAATAGTAGAGGAAATAGGTAAGGATTCAGTACTTCTAGGGATTTTTACAGAGTCAGAGGCTCCCAATGTAGAACTAGTAGAAGCACCTGAGAGTTTACTTTCAGATTCCATCTCTTCTTCAAAACTACTATTTTTACTCAAAATCTCAACAGCACCAGAGCTATCAACGCTTACAGTCACACTATCAGGTTTAAATTCTTTCTTCTTTAACTTCCTTTTTACTTTCTCTTTAATTAATTGATTCTCTTCCTCTTCACTGTCAGACTGATCTGTTTCCGTGCACGAGTAATACTCATCATCATCGTCATCGTCATCTTTTGATTTGTGTTTTTCCGATACTGATTTGGACAATTGTTTTATTGGACTAGAAGTGCTTTTGTGTTTGCTGGAAGATGATAACGAAACTGGCGATGATTTTTCTTTTTTCGATAAGCTTTTATGCGATTTTGGAGGTCTACCCCTTTTGACAACTGGGAGGGCTGGGACATTCTTATTACTTTGGCTAGATGAGGAATTAGAAGAGCTTGAAGAAGACTGAGATTGAGACGCAATAATACTACTACCAGACTCTAGTCCAGGACTCCCGGTTCTCGGACTTTTCTTCGCATCTGACCTTCTTGCAGCGATACATCCCGGGCATTTTAGAAACTCTTCTGGACTTTTCGTAGCAGTAGTATCAGTATCACATTCAATTTGAGTGGGCTCCTGGAAAGATTTTCCACACTCCTTGCACCTTTGCTCCTTCTCCTAGAATAGAAAATCGATATTATACATACATTCATACACAATTATATGAGAACATGCTGGTACTGCTACTAAGGTACTAGCTACTATGTACATAAACACCATCGTTTGCAGTTTTATTATGCTTTCTTTCCACAACTTCCTTGGTTTTGTTCACAAATTATGTAGTTAATTCATGCAACTTTATATCCATGAGCTGATCAAATTAAATACGTTTGCTGACTTTGCTTGACTATGTACGTTTAATAATTAATACAAAAACCTTTTTAACGTCTTTCCATAACTTTCTCTCCTAGAACCAACCAAACCCCTTGGTTTTATTCTTTTATTCATAATTAAATCCTCTACGTTTGTTTTGGACGATTCTGAATCATTTCTCCACAGCCTTTTACCTCAACAAACTCTTAATGCACTCATCTATAATTCAACACTCGTTCTTTCCTTCCTTTTTTCCCTCAATCTATATTATTATTGTGTATTGAGTACCACCATACAATAATAATAAAATACCAATCGGCAAACAATCACTCACCACTTTATCCTTATTCAAGTTAACCCTTGACCCACTGGGACTTACAGTTTCTTCTTTGCTATCTTCTACATCCAACGTTTGGTCAAATAAACTTTCGGCTTTTGTTTCCAAAGATTTTTTAATCTTCGTAATCGTAGCCGGAATCACCTTCTGACTTTCTTTCTCAGGGGAATGTTTCACCGTTTCAGGCACCTTCTGTGAACCTCCATCAACAGAAGTTGCAGAAACTCCATCCTTTTTACACTCTTTTTCCCCTTCGACCTCGTTCTTCTCACGATCTGCCAATGTATTCTTCACCTCTGCCAATTTACTACTAGAACTGCTCGGGGTTTCTGGAGCAACTTCTTTAACTTCTGTTGCCATTTCCGTTCCTTCGGGCTTTTCTGCTAGTGGTGCTGATAAAGACTCCGACTGGACTATTGCCTGGTTAGGGTTTGCGTTTTGGTTCTCATGACTTGGTAAGCTACTACTGCTCCCTGACCCTGACGTGCTCACAACACCAACACCCACGGGATCACTCGACTGTAACAGAA
>JAQFZZ010001550.1:0-10784 GCA_034696405.1 Isotoma caerulea
CAGTATGTTATTTTGGCTTTTTAATTCTGTAAAACTTACATAATTCAAAATTACCGTATCGGATTATTCGGATTGGAAAAAATTCTGAAAAATAATGTCATCCTATTTCAAGCAATAGAATTTTCTATTTTATAATAGTTTTTCTTATACTTAGATATTTCCACCTAGAAAATTTAATTAGATGGACTAATGAGTAACTAAACGAATGCCAGCAGGATATAAATGAAAGTGAGTGCATGACAAATTGTCCTTGAGTCTTGAGTATTCCATGTTGGGGTATTAATGAGATTTTAATCAAATTAATTTAGCTGGAGTGTCCTGTGTAAGTTGTTTTATCACATCGGGTGTCATTTACTAACAAGATTTTGGCAGCTTTGGCTTTGGACACTGCCAAACTGTCACTTCATTATTCATTTCATTACTGTTTAGTGTTGCATTAGTGAATTTGTAGTTTACTAATCCGTCTTTCTGTTCGGTTGCAGTGTTAAAACCTTTTATATTTTTAAACTTTAAATTATCAAGTAAATTTTTGCAAGATTATGTTATATAAAGCAAAGACAATTAAATGTCACCATAAATATAAAACCTCTTTGCGTGTAAATGAAAAAAGCATAGTCAGTGTCAAAATGTTCGTAAAAACGCCACAATAAAATCATCCTATTTAAAATGAAAGAAAACCCCCTGAATTTACTTTTTAAATTAAAAATATGGCAGTCTGTTATTACCCGATGAAAAATTTAATCCAGTTGACGTTTTTAATAATAAAAGTAGGAGAAGACAGGCTAATCTAAGATAAATCAAGCCAGATGGGTCTAAGAAATAAAAAAAGTCAAATGAGTCGCTTTCACCTTCCTCCATTCAGACGGTACACCAAAGAGAGGGTAGAAAGTCGGGTGAGTAGACACACTTCGTCCCATTGTACCCAAACCCACTACAACTAACGATGCCAATGCTTCCATATCTTTTATTATACAGAATAAGATTAATTTAGTTCTGGTTTCCGTACCCAAAAAATCCACCAAACTTTCGGACTTTTACATGCATTACGACCCTTATCTTGTTCATGACTTAAATTAAGCTTCTGAGAAGATTTATTCGGGTTCATCTAAAAGCCCAAATACACCGAGTAAAATGAAGCTTTCTTTAATATCATTTATTATTATTTCACTAAACTAAACTATCACCCTGTTGTGATACAAACACAAAGGCTTAGGTGCATCTAGCAATTTATTTAATTTGCATTTTTGCGTCCGTTTAACATCAGGATAAGCGACAGTCTGCTTTAGACAGAGGTGGATTGGGTAAATTCTATGCTTAACCAAAGAAGTAATTTCATAAGATATCCTGCGTCCTTAACTGTCACAAAAGAGCAATATTTCTTCTCTTGTATAAGCCATTGCTTTAAGTAATAATGAAAAGAACTAAACGCGAGGATTTTCTTTCTCACAAAAGTAAAATCATTATGGATTAATGAATATTCATGAATTACTAGCAAACTCATATAAAAAGCATTGAATTACTTGTCCCTTGAGACAAACGGGCTTTTATTTTTATAACTTTATACCCAAACGCTTCTGTATCATCTGGAAAAAATGTAACTTTTTTCAAATGTCAAGATGGGCTTTTGCTTTTAGAAAGCTGAGCTTTCGTAAGTAACCTTAGAAATCCACCTGTAATTAATGTAATTTTCTAATGTTTAAAATTAAAATTATCCGATTTCCTACTAATCTACCAAATTCAAAAGACCAAAGTCTGAAGTCCCAGACAAACTTTATTTGTAATGACGAGTTTCATTTTTGTGTAGTAAAAGGTAGTGCATTCAGTTAAAGTCGAGTTGAAGAAGAGAGTACTTCAGTCCAGGATCAAGGAGAAACGAATGAGACGAACTTATTCACCTTCATAATTTTGTCAATTCGACAAGTTCGAAGTTATTTCAAATAGTATCATTTATTTGTCAATTTAATACATTTATCAAAAAGCCTTATCATGGAAGTCAAGCTAAATAGACCAAAGCCGAAGCCAAAGATCATTCAAAAATCTTTGGAAGAATATTACTTCGACCGTATGGGAGAGGATGCTGCTGCGTAAATACTAATAAATTTCAACAGATTTTAATAAATTTCCAGTGAAAATGAATTTAAATTTTTTTGTGTGTGTAAGTAAAGGTTTGAACCACATTTCGAAGGACTTTATTACACACCGGCGACAGAAGTGGAAAATGCCCGTCGAGAAATGGCATGCTTGGATAATCAACTTGTACAAGCAAGGACATTATGGCACAGGGACAAAACGCTTTTAGATGCGAGGTGGAACGCTGCCATTAAGAGATATGATGAGATTCAAGAGAGCATTCCAAAATTCAACGGATATTATAGGGTGACGTTACATTTCTATCTACATCAATATCTTATAAAATCCTTATTTAAAATATTACCATTTCACCTGTGCAATTTAAATTCCTACAGGATTCATTTGCAAAGCGAGAAAGAGCCCTGTCCACATACACACATGAAAAAGGTCAAGTTGAATTAAAACAACGGGAGATCTGTCGTCTAAAGAAAGAGCTAGAAAAACTCGAAGAAATTAAAGAAGACGCTAATAAAAGACTTGAGAAATTTTCCGTGTTTAAAGCCTACCTTTCAAAAGTTAGAGAGTCTAGTGCAGGAGAGTATCAAGATGTTCGGGAGATTATAGATCGTTTCTCCATTCTTGCCGAAGCTCGGACTAACCTCTCGGATAGGAATGAACAGACAAGAGACACTATTCTCCGAAGACAGAAAGCCCTTGATACTGACATGCTCGTAGGCACTTTATTTTCAAAACTTTCATCATAAAATTACAACATCATGAATATATTTTTAAAATTTACAGATGAAATCCAACGAAGTCCTTGCATATAGAAATTATCTCAGTGAGCTTTTAGAATATCATGACTCTTTAAAAGAACAAGTTCAAACTCTGGAAGATAACTTGCTGCGAATTAAAACAACAGCAGCTCAACGTACAATGATTATCGGACAAATTAAAATGGCCATTCAGAATCTATACCATCAAGTTTGCAAGCATATGCATCGTGCAGCAAAGGTTAAAAAAATTAAACTATTTATTTTTACATTTATTTTTTTTAAATGCTTACCTGCTTTTTCCTAATTGCTTTGCTTATAGCTCGCCCCTTCAGACGTCCTAGGTCAACTTGTAGACATTAGAATTTCCGTCCAAGAAATGTCCAAGCTAAGTAAAGACATTAAACACATGCTAAAAGCTGCATTCGTGGCAGCCGAAGCTGAAAAAACAGCTAAGGAGAAAGCTCAAAGGAAATCAGAAGAAAGGCATCGACGCATTGATAAGATGAATAAACGCGGAAATCTAGACGTTCGAGAGCTTTTTGGTCTTCCACAAGTACGCCCTGAAAATAGCAAGATTGACTTCAAAAAAATGCTCGCACACCCTAATCTTGAATCTATTGCAAATGTACCTTCCAATTTATAAGAATGGTATTTACGCAATTTACATTAGTGTCCTCATTTGTGTAATAATTCGTAATAGTCGACCTTATCATTAGATAGGGAAAGAGAGGTTATTTGATTGTGATTAATCCTGTGTTTGATTTAGAGGAATTCTGTATTTGTTTCTCTAGATAATAATGTGTTTTAACCATTTATTGGAAATTAGAATATGAAATCCAACCTCATTTTTTTCAACAATTCATCAACAGATGCTAAATTAATCAATGAATAAATTATGCAATAAAGTTCATCATAGCTGGTTCATGATTATTATGGGTTGGTTACTGTGTATTGTTATTGGCATTATTTGAACTACTAATTATTCAATAATCCATATTTTCATGTAAGACAAAATTCATGATAGACAAAACTGACTCTTCATTCAATAAACTATGAAAAGACCTTCACCTTGCAGTAACTTAAATAATGATGACAAATTAATTAAAAAATCCTGTACTTTTCTGAGGAAATTAAAAAAGAATTCTAAAAAGAAGTCAATGCCACATGCGTTTATTGAGAAGTTTTCAATGCTATAATTATTATTGTTGTCTAGTATATAAAAGGATACCTATTGCATGGAAGATATAAGATCATTTCATTACCGGTAATGTACTTATGTATCAAATTTGTCGAAAAAGACCTGCTTTAGTGATTAGCAAACATAAATCTGAAAATGAATAAATTTCAATTTAAAACCTACTTAACATTTCTGGTTTTGGGAATTGGCATTCAAAATATAGAAGTAGATGCCCACGGAAGAATTTTAGAACCGCCTATGAGGTAAGACTTTGTTTGGGACGTCCACGATTTTGCCGAGTTTGTAAATTTTAAATTTAAAGTTGTTTTATTTAAAAACCATAAAATCAGGGCATCTATATGGAGATTTCCAGAATTTGAGCATTTGAATCCTCCAGTAATGTACGACGATGACACTTTTTGGTGTGGTAATATGGTGACCCAGCATAATAAGAATGGTGGAAAATGTGGAGTTTGTAAGAATTAAAAAATGATTTTTAACAAGAAAGTCCAGTTGGCTTTGTCAAGAAAAATGTTTTTGAAATGCTTAGGTGGTGACAACTACGCTGACCCTACACCTCGAAGTCATGAAGACGGAGGTCTATATGGACGAGGGATTATTGTGCGAAATTATACTGCAGGACAGGTACCTTAAAATGAGAGTTAATTACATATGTCCCTTGGGTGCATTAGTTTTCTGAAACATTTAATATATTAAAAATTTTCAAAAAGGTCATCCCTATTAAAGTGGAACTAACAGGAGCTCACGATGGTTACTTCGAATACCGATTGTGCCAGCGAAACTCTCGAAGTGAACCTGAAAGTGACGCTTGTTTCAACAAAAATTTACTTCAGCTAGCAGACGGTTCCGGGACAAAATTTCCAGCTACAAGACGTTTAGGAATGTATTCCACAAAAGTTAAACTACCAAAAGGAGTAAAATGTACCCGATGCGTTATCCAGTGGCATTATCGAACAGGTAATAACTGGGGAGACTGCGGTAACGGTACATCCGCTATGGGGTGCGGACCTCAAGAAACTTTTAGAGGATGTTCTGATGTTAGTATCAATTAGATAAAACTTATTTAATTTATTTAAAAAAACACTTAAAGATAAAATAAAGTCATACTTAAGGAAGATTTGAAAGTTCAGAGGTTTTACTTAAATATTTGAAAAGAGCTCCAAGAGGTCTGAATCTTCTGAGTCTTCCTCGTCATCTTCAGGATCGCTTGCACTAGGTCTCTTAGTAGTTATTTCGGTAACGATTTTTTCTGGTTTCTCAGCAATGTCCGAATCTTCATTGTCTTCATCTTCATCGTCATCATCCGGTTCCTTAGTAGAAACGGTTGTTGTTGTTGTTGCAATGGTTGTCGGAACTGTCTGCACAACAACTGGTTTCAAAAGGTTTTCTGGCTTTCCAGCAATAATAGGTTTTCCATCGGGTGTGAATTCCACTTTGGGTGGAGGATTAGATATTTTCAAGTTTCCAGCGATATATTTGTCCACGCTGTTAAGCATCCGACCACGAACTCTTCTCCACCAATCGTACTCGTTGTATTTCTTATCCAAAGCGAATACTTCCGGAACAATTGTTCGATTTACCTTTCCAGCTCGGAAACGTTCATAAACACTCAGGACCTTTGGGTCTGCAGTGGCAGTGTTATACATTTTGTAAAGATCTAAGATAAGCCACGGTTCCAAGTCACCAGCAAGCATCCATGTCAAGTCATAAAGACTCTTCTGAGCTAATTCGTAAACCGAAGCTGCAACTTTCTTTTCTCCATATTTCTTCACTGCAGTTTGTAGAAAACTTATCAATGTGATATCCTAAATTGAAAAAATGCAGAAATGTCAATTAATAATTTCAAATAATATAATAAAAATCAAACTTATATTCCATTTAACATACCCCTTCTCCCATTCGGTTTGCCCTCGTTTGATTCTGACTTTCATTGGGATTCTCATTCTGAACATTTTGAATCTGACCCTCTTCCAAAAGTTCTTTCACATCCTCACGACTCAGAGAATTAGGCCTGAGGGTAAAACAAGTAGATGTTTGAGGTAACACTATCAAAATAACTGAGCAGTAAAACAGCGTTTGAATCCATCCTATCCGGGACTTCATGTTTCCGCCTCCTTAAGATTAATTCTTACAGAGTGCTGAAGTTTTTGCTTGTGATTGGGAGAGAACAATCCTAATGAAAGTGTCCGAGATTCGATATACCTCATGAATTTTCAAACAATAGTCAATCTGATTTTCTATCCTACGTCATTTCATACATTATTCATTAGTAATTCGTTTCTGAACACAAGAGTATCTTCTATTTGCTTAGTAATGCTCGGAGTATTATTGCAAAAATATCACAATTGTATTACAGAGCAAAATTTCATGAAAAAAGTCCAGGTACAAAATTATTGTCATCATCATTAAATCAATGACCTATTAACTTATTCTAATCGTTCATTATTAAAATACAAAATAATTCTATCATATAAGGTGTAACCCACAAACACCGGTGGCAAAAATATTATAAACCCCGTACAATTGTCTACCTTTAAAAACATGAGCATCATTCCCTTAATGTATTACAAATTTATTACTTTTACAGACCTAGGGGAAATCTAAGTTGATTGTCAATACACTTGCAAAGCTCACTTTCAGAACAATGACTTCCAAGTTTTAGGTTTCGATGCACTTTGTTTAGTTCCTTGCTTTGCATTTCTCCCACCCACTTGTGTTTGGCCTTTGGGTCGAAGTTGACTTTTTGAAGTTAAACTAGGAAAATCTTGCATTGGCTTTTGGGTTGTTGTGGTTGTATCAGAAATTGAAAGTTTACTCACATTCGCTTCTATTTTCGTTGAATATTTTCTCAAGTACTTACGCCTGTCTTCTGTCATAAAAACTAAATATTTTACCTCGCTCCTTCCCTTAGGCTTGAATTCAGTTTCTGGCATAATTATAATATCACTCTCTCCCCACTGCTCAATCAAAAACCCAATCAACAGATCATCCCTATCGAATCCCCAACCACGAAGATCTAAAGATTCCCATCCGAAAAGATTCCGAGCGAATTTCATTGCTGTTGAGATTTTCACAATTCCTCGATGAAGGTTTAAAACTATTTTAATCTTATGCCAAATATTCCAAAACATATCTTTAGGCGGGCATATTAGCCCTTGTAGGCACATAGGATAATAGAAACTATCATATCTAGGCATATCTTGAATGAAGATTATGTGTTTTCCCAGATCTTTCATCATCTCAGCAAAACTGGAATAATTCAGTTCCTTATGATCAGGGTAGTGATTCATCTTCTGTTTTAATTCTGATAAAAATATTGCGTTTGTAATTCCTTGAGGATGTTTCCTAATTATATCCACCATCGTTTCCGTCAACCTTGTACCAACATTTATGTCACATATTTCAGGGATTATTAATTTTTCTATGTTGATGTCAGGATCAAATGATGTAAGACTATTGAGTTTCTTCTTTTTTAAAACATACTCTTGCAAAATACTATGATCATTATGAACTTCCCTAGGAAGTAGAAAAACGTCCTTATTCACCAGATGATAAATCGAAACCTTATCAAATGTTACTATTTCATCTATAGAAAATACTTCTTGAATTGCAGGTACATTTATAGTATGAACTTGACTTTCACTTTTTGTTGTCGAATCATCATCAAGAAAAAAATCTTGCTCGTCTTTCATCCATTGACGTATCTGTTGCAACCTTTCTTCTTTGTAGTTTTCAAAAATTAGTTTGAATTTCTTAGATGTTTCATCCATTCTTCCATAAATATCAAAAAGTTCTTGTTTCAGCACATCATCAGTATAGTGGTCAAGGGGTGGGGGTAGTTGTAGTTCGGGAGAATGAATTGCTAGCACTTGTTTCCGTCTTAATCCTTCCAAAACAAACTTTGTGTTGACATATTGTGAAAATCTATTGTATGAAAAACGTTCTTTTTCAGCAATAGGTTCTTGACGACTTCTATCACACTTTAAAGGGTGACGACTACATTGATTGGATGCAAGTTCAAAAAAATTATCTTCTGAGCATATTATCACGTTTGAATTACGTCTTTCATCAAGAGCCATTGCAAATTTTCAAGTGCTTTTTTAAATTCAGGGCTACAAAATAAAAAAAGATCAATCATTTGCTTGTTTAGCACTTGAAAAGTTTAATGTCAAAAACACAAACAACAATTTATTACTTGTTTAATAAACGGTTAATTCAGTTCAATGATAAAATTCGTCACCAAGATCCTCTATAATGATCCTCTATAAATGACGATTATATGTCTCTATGATTCTCAATAATAAATCCGGTGATTAAAGTTGTACTTATCCAGTCTCCAGTCAGCTTTGTAAAGGCGTCCGCTTTCTTTCTGTAATAAAAAACCAATATTAAAGCGATTCAATTAATTATAATACAATTAATTTTAGTAATAACATCAATAATTTTAGAAAACATCATCTTTTATCATTAAAATCAGAAATTATTCAACATATCATCAGCATTCATTTTATCCACCCAGCACCCGTACCCCAACGCTTTGCCAAGTCATACCCATTTCATTATTAATTACATTATCAAAACCGCTGTAATTTTAGATCGTGGCCAAACATAAATCAAATCAAGGTATCAAAAAAGACACATGGGACAGACAGACAAATCTGACCCTGTGTCTTGTGCTTATAAAAATTTCCTTCGTAACCAAGTGACACTTGATGCTCGTTACCTATTTTCTTCCAATGTTCAAGAAACTCCTTGTTCACAATGATATGTTCAAAATTTGCAGTGTATTTATAATAGGATAGTGAGTTTTTAAAAATTAGTAAAACTATTCTACGGAAGTACAACCTATATATTGCTCAAGCTACTATTTCGACCGTCAGTATTGGATATAAGTACGAAGGGTGATAGGATAGGGCTTTGATTAGCCTCAATCAAACTCTTAAACCATCACCGTCATCAAAAGCGACCTAGTCTCCTAAAAGAACCTCTGCAGAGGTTTCAATAAGACTATCACAATGAGTAATGGTTCAGTGAAAAAGGCTATAAAGATATTTGCTAGACTGAAACCTTTGTCATGCGAGCCATCAGTTAGTAAAATATCTCTCAAAAAATCTTTATCCTTTTGACTCAGTAACTAAACCATAGATTAATATTAATTTTAACGTGCAACTTATAACAGCCCTATAGCCTGGATTCAATTAACGGAGATGACACTAATGATGATCTTCTTGTACTTGATCTTAAAGATTATAATCAGAAAGAAGAATATTACACTAACTCTCGTAGTGGAGACATTCATAAATTTCGGTATGGCAATTAAATGCTTACACAATTAATAATTTTTGCCACAATTTACATTTTAATATTTCATAGATATACAAAGGTTTTTGAAAGAAATGTATCTCAACAAGAGGTATTTGACCAACTTTGTAAGCCTGTTTTGGACAGGTAATTTCCACAAAATATTCAGACCTTATTCATGCTTTTAATAAGAGTGTCCAAAAATTAGACCCTTTTTATAATTTTTAATCAATTCACTAGCGCCCTGACAGGATACAACGGCACAGTGTTTGCGTATGGCCAGGTTCGTGTAATATTTTATTCGAAAGCGTTTTTACAACACAAAATCTGTCTTTGTTTTCCATGAATTTTTTAATTACCATTCTAGACAGGGAGTGGTAAAACATTTACAATGACAGGAAGTAGGACAGATTATAACAACAGAGGTATAATTCCTAGAGCGTTATCCTATGTTTTTCATAAACTTCAAGAGGTACAGACACTTCAACTTACGCAATGTTATTCTTTAATTTACTCAAAATTAAAATGACACAATGTAATTTTCTTACTAAAAACATCAGAACGAAGATGGAACTCAACTTCAAGGAGTTTATGTCTCCTACTTAGAAATATACAACGAAAATGGATATGATCTACTTAATGCTGAATTCATGTCTGGAAAACTTGAGGATTTAACGTATGTACACTTCCAAACCATATTTCTAACATTAAACTATTTTACATCCATTTCATTAATATATTTTAAGTAAGGTGGTCCTAATGGAGGATGGAAATGCACAAATTCATCTGAAGAACCTTTCCGTTCATCCAGTTAATAAAGAAGACGAGGCCTTACAATTATTTTACTTAGGGGAACACACAAGGTAATGAAATGATCTAATTAAAATTAAAAGTCTAAATCAGTAAAATAATACATTGAATGATTTTTTACTTCAGAACTGTAGCTGAAACCCCAATGAATGAAGCGTCAACTCGTTCACATTGCATATTTACTATTCATTTAAATGTTCGGGAGGCAGGTGGATCAATAGTACGGAGGTCAAAAGTTCATCTAGTTGATCTTGCTGGGTAATATTAAGTCTTCAGACCTACCCGAACGTATAAACATTTTAAATCGTTCTTTAATTCTAAAATCGTATTGTTAATTAGGTCTGAACGCATAGCAAATAGCAACATATCAGGACAGCTTTTAAACGAAGCAAGACATATAAATCTTGCCCTACATTATCTCGAGCAAGTGATAGTGGCTTTGGGAGAAGCAAACAGAAGTCACATCCCTTATCGAAACTCTATGATGACCTCAATTCTAAGGGACAGTCTTGGGGGTAACTGTATGACATCGATGATTGCAACTCTTTCGTTGGAACCTAGAAATATGCCCGTAAGTTAACAAACTCGTATCATGTTAATTATTTTCTCCTGCAGTTTCAGTGAAAATA
>JAQFZZ010001551.1:0-10782 GCA_034696405.1 Isotoma caerulea
CCCTAATAAAATTTTCAGCAATGTCCATTTTGTCTTGCAATATTTACTCGTCTTCAGGGAAAACATGTGTAGGGAAAGATATAGCTACTTACTATACTGTTGACTGTGTAGTAAAATTCAAACTCATACATATGAGAGCACTTCTTGAAAGAGAAAGCTAGGAAGAAATAGAACTCCAATTGCACATAAAATGTTCTGAAGTTTGTTCTTCTTTGCTTAACATTGTACCTAAAATATTGCCATGCCTAGAGAACTTTCTTATTCATTACTCACCAAAAACACGAGTACTTCTACATTCTCGGAATAACGAGTTGCTATTTACAACATGAGCGTGGGCTTCATATGTTTCAAAATGTAGAAATTGCGTAAGGGCCTTATATGGATTTTAGGAATGAGTTGTGCAAGAGAAAGTACCTTTCTACAATATGTAGGCGTGGGCGTTGGTAAAACAACAAAATCCTAACTTGAGATTAAATAAAGACGTAATTATGATTTACGAAATGTTAATCCAATTTTAGTCTTTATTGAGAAATATTTTCAATACTCGTTTTTGGATACAGTAATATAATTTCTTAACGTTTAGAGTTAACGTAGAATTGATAAGGTGTTTGTGTGAAAAGTTATAAAAAGCAGCTAGGAATAGGAATAGAAGAGGGTGTCAAAATTAAAACGAAACTCTAACACTTGGTACAATAATGCTAATAATAACAAAGCGGAACGAATTCTAAACCAAAATAATATTAAATTAAAAGTTTAAACCTTATTAAAAAGTCAGACAAACTCCCTTCTCAAATTTCATTTTACATTTAACCATATGTTATATAATGTGTTACTTGCACTTTATATTTTCTCAAAGTAATAATTCCATTAAAATTGTTTTATTCAACTAACTTGCTTTCTACTTTAAATAATGCGTTTCTCCTTGATAACTATTTCTCCAGCTCTGAGCTTGCTCAATTTTTCGTGAAAGAAACCACATACAATGTTAAGTATACTCCTTACATTATGTAACTTTGTTAATAATGATAATATAAGTAGACAGTGAACAATGCGTATATTAGAAACTTCATACTTAAACTATAATAACATCTCTAAAGTACACACCTACGTATTTCATCATAAAGCACTTTCTCCCTTTTCATTCCAACTTTCCCTACTCCATTCGCAGATTGTCGACACGGAGAGAATTTCCACTTGACTTATTTAAATTGTCCAAATGCTGTCACCACACCATATTAGAATCTGACTCATAAACTCATAATTCGGCTCACTTTGACCCAAGCTATTATTATACTTACACCCATATTATATTCACTCATAAAGTGTGCATTTTATTATTAATGCATAAATTCATGAAAGGGGAAACTGCAGAAGAGTAAGGAGTGAAAAGGGGTTGAAATGGTGTGAAGAAAGAGCAAGCAATTTATATATTTATCAAATCCACAGTGTCACCCAGACTTGATAAAAAGTTCATTTTAAAATGGAAATTAAATTTCAACATGTGTATTTTATGGAGCCATGTGAGAAAGACAGATTGATTGTTTATTCCAGCCCTGAATTACTTTACCCATGCAATTCTCTCATTGTTATACAAAACATTAGACATTATTTTACATAAAATGAATTTGCTTCTAGTCCCACTTTAAAATGTAATGTTTGCTCGCAACGAATAAAATCTAAAACTAAAGGCAATAATATAATAGTTTTGTCACATCACACCGACCTCCAACCTGGCCTGGCAGACGTTCCAACTTTCAACTTCTGTGCAGAATATTTTTGTCTTTTGTCTGTCCAATACAACTAGCGTCGATATCTTGGTGGGTTTCAAGTATTATTTTTCTATCATGTGGTTATCCCATTGTTTTGTATTTGGATGCTCAGGAGGAAGTCATCAAGATCAGATCCCAGATCACAGATCATATTTTTAAATTTTTATACGACAATATCTATCTATATGAGAACAAATGATTAAAAAATAAAAGACAATAGCAACAACAGCAGCAATACGAGGATACTTTTTTACAGATATTGTCTGGAGTTGGTGTCTACTCCGATTAGAATAATATTTACCAAAATATGATTTATAGAGTGAATGGGGATGACAGTGTCGTGGTGGCCGGGAGTTGCTAATGGAGGAGACAAAAGAATAAAGTCACGAAGTACCCCCCATGGGGGATAAACCAGAAGATCGGTTAGTTCCAACATCCACTATAATAAAGAATATACCTCGGATAGATAGATAGAAGGGGAAGTTAAAAAGCTGTTCATTTCTCTACAAGAATAATAATAACATTGAGGGAAATGTATAGAATATATTTAATGCATATTGGTAACAACATTGCATCTCTATCGAATTCAAGAGTTTCTCTGGAGTCCTCCAAGTTCCAAGATCCCGGCAGCCCCAAGCACTAAACCAAGTTCAGTAGTATCCCTTTCGAAACACTTTTATCTCTTTTTTTCTCTCTCTCTCTCTCTAAGAGGACTGATGAAGCCACTCTGCAAATAATATAATAATAATCCCTGGGGATGAGTAGTCAGCAGAGAGTGAAAAGAGTCAATTCGGATGGACGGAACAATGGGGCTGAGACTGAAGTGTCATTCACAAAAACTGAGAAAGACCAACCTCCATCCACCTTCATTATCTTTTCATTATTCCTCCCTCTTTTCTTACTTTTCGAACATGATCAATAATGCAACTACTGCATTCTCAGAATGTACTTTACCTTCAAATATTTATAGTGCTTAATGAACTTCAGTTATGAAACAAATGCATCGACTCGACACGGTATAAATAATCTAGGTGGGTAAACTGCTACTGGACTGGACTGGATTTATTTAACAAACAGTAGCATTTAATTGCCAAGATTATTTTTATATTTTCATTAACACCCCTTCCAACTTTCCTCAGGATTATCTAACAAAGCCAAATACATTTAAATAATGTATAAATATAAACGACCCTTTTTGCAAACTATCGGCCAACAATAATAAAAATGCTTTTTGGGGTACTTTTATCAATTGGAGGGTGAATAAAATCAAAATAAACTTGGAAGTTGTGATTTTGACTTTGAATGAATGTGCTGTAATGAATACACTGCGTTTAGATCTTGCCCTCATCTGTCTATCGCTTCAGTGAAGCTTAAAGGTGTCATTTTTTAATGTCAGGGGCTGTTGCTTTTAGTCAGTTTTACTCTAAAAACAGAGTCCCAAGCGTGCACGTATGTTATCGACCTTTTGCCTGTTTAAAAAATTTAATATAAATATAAAACCTTTTAAAATGTACTTTAACCAACAAGCAAAACCATAAAAATGCAAAATGTTTTTAATTCCAGGAGGAACATTTTATTTAAAATTAAAAGTCTCATTTAATTACTTATGGCATGATTAGTTTGATTTAATTGTACTGTATAGCAATAAAAATATATATTTAATCTTGTGGACGGATTTTAACAAAAAGCGATTTGTTATTAGAATGAAACAAACGAAAAGATAAAGCTTAAGGAAGAAAGAACATTGAATCTCATCCAGACCGACAAACAGTTGCACATTCCAATGTAAACTATTCATCCGAGTGACAACTGCGATCTGGACGAAATATTGCTCTAAGGTCTTCTTTGCAGGGAAGCCAAAATTTACATGGGATTTGGTATTTGGTACTTAAGTAATGTAGTAGTAGCATCTTTTAATCTTGTCTGGTTCAGTAAAACCAACGCTACATGTTGATATATGACAGCTAGATTATTATTTAGTGACTCGTTCGCTGATAAATTTTAAACCCATTTGAATTGTTTTACCAGTCAAGAATTTTATTTCAGGCAGGTGGTACTTACCGAGGAAGAAACATTGCGACTTCCCAGGTTGTAATATTTTGCATAGCATCCGGATAGATCGAGATGGTTTGCTTTAATATTTCTAAGAGCAAAAAATGATCATATTTTTCTGCCTTGCAACTGTTCACTAAAAAGTGAATATAGTTTTTAAAAATTGCTTTATGTCTTTAAAACGATCGTTAGTTGAAGGTGAAGCTATATCATCCCTTTTGCTTTCCATTATTTCCTTAATTCCTGCCCAGGTCAAAAGCATCAGTTTGGAAAGGAACAAAAGTCACCCAAAGGGCTTTTCATGAAAGGATTTAAGCTCACTGCTAACTCTTCAAAAAACTGAAGACTTTGCGGTGAAAGTGGAGAGAAGAGCTTTTAGCTTGAGGCAAGCATCGCATCGCATGATAAGTTGATGTTGTTAAGAGTAAAAGGCTTGGTGTTTGGTTCACTTGGATCATTAAATCGGGTTATTATTCCAAGTTTTTGAAGTTGCCCTTTGGCTCTAGGGTTTTCATAACCCTCTCTTTTAATGTGATGTTCCTTGCTTTCGAAACATTTTGTTTCCTTATTTTAAAAAAAGTTATTTTTGTTTTGGGCTAAGTACATATACAAGGGAGTTTGATCCGGAACTAAAGACATGAAAACAATGAGACTGTATTCAGAATATTTTTAATATGATTTTTTATTTTGTTTTAATAAAGCATAAATTTAAAAATTCGTATAACATATAAAAGCAAACGTATACAAATACTGCACTGGTACCTTTGCATGCATGACTTTTATATCTCTTATTGTGCATAAATGCAATAAATCTCAAATTAAGAAAAAGTCGTATTTGATAAAAGAATATAAAATGACTTTGTTCGTATCTCTACTCCAAGATGTAAATGTACAAATGCATGTTTCAGATTTTTATTAATTACACACTTTAAAAGCCAAGAAAATCGGTTTGTTTTCATCAAGGCTGTTGTGTTTCAAGGAAGACTGCTCATCTGACACCAAATCCCATGTACTCTATCTTCAATACAGTTAGAAAGAAAAAGCCAAGAGAGTAAAAACTCGGTTTGTATGTTGTTTTATTTTTTTCGATTGGGTTGTGATTAGTTGGAGATGTCAAAGTGGTAAATGAATGTGGAAGCGTGTATGGACACGAAAAGGAGACAGTTGAAAAGTATACGGGGAGAGAAACAAGGTTTGGCCATTAAAGTGTCCCTGAAGTATCAGTGTCTCAATCTAGAAGACTAATGAGTGTCCGACTCCATGGGTGTGGTCTGCTCTACACATTTCCCTCTTATCCAAAGACTCTCTGAAATTGTAATAATAATAATAATACCATTACCTTTGTGAACAACAACACAACTTACACTACACAACAGATACCAAAGGTCAGGCCAAGTCCTTTCAATCTCTTACCAATATCTTGGAAATCCAGCCAGAGTATCAAAATCCTTAGCTCAGGTCGAAGGACAAACTAACAGAGTAAATCCCTAATTTTCAAAAACAAAGCAAATCCTAAATCCCCATCTTGTTTCAAAGTTAATACCACTCAATCCCTTTTGTATTCCAATTTCATTTCACTCTACTCTCTTACTTAATTCCAATAATGAAACATCAAAGCTTGTCTATTTCCTATACTTTTGATCGCTTCTACATTCTACTAGATTACATTTATCACTTTAAAAGACCACTCCGTTGCGTTGGTTTGGATAAGTCTAGTAAAATGTAAAAAGGTTCTAGTTTTTTCCAAAACAGAACAGTTACACTTTTCTCTGATCATTAGCTTATACACAATACAATGCACTATTATGTATTATGATTGCCCATATCTTATGGAAAAACGTACCTTATATTATGGAACACGACATAAGTTCGTTGGGCTCTTGTTCAGATATGATAAGAAATGAGAAGACAATGTCAAAAGCTTTACGTATGTCATTATATAGTCCATTTTATTGTTTTTTCTTCCCTCATAAAACTCATAATGGTCCTTCCAGCGTTCCAATAAGCAGAATGTTACCTATGAGACAATGTAGTAAAATGTGGACCAGACTAGAGACCAGCCATCGTCATCATCATCATCAGTGACAATTGACAATCCTCAGGTTTTGTTTTAGGGTCTCATTCTTTGGTGTGATGAACGAGGATATTTGTTCATTATCATCATCATCATCACCAAGACTCGTTTCCAAAATCCTAGAAAGGAAAACAATTGCCATACTCACTCACGCAAGTAGGTAGTTATAGATTGTTCGAAATTAGATTATGTCCTGTTACACATTATCCAATAGTAAGTAAGTATAACGACACTTTTACACTTATTCTACTTACTATTACACGATAGTAGTTAAAAGAGATTAAAGTTGCAATATCGAACGAGTCGACTAGGTGCATGTAAATACAAATAAATGGGTTCACTAAGGGCTAATGATAATGTGTAGTTAATGAAGGGAGTAGAAGGGAGTGCAACATGTTTGTCAACAAGTGAATGTCGTTACTTGACTTTGTTACTTTCCCCTTCTTCAGTCCCACAGGATTTTCCTTCGAAATACTTTTCAGTCCCTGTATATATAGCACCCTAGAATTTTATTTAAAATTTTTCTTCTTTCGTCCCCCAACTTAAATACACTAACTCATTTACTAATATTTTTGTGAAAAAATTTATCTTTCATTTTACTAAAATAGAACAACCAACATCAAGAATAAATGAGTTAGTGAAGGAAGTAAAAGACTTTAAAATGTATACTAAACAATTTCCTGAAGTAGTAAAAACATTTGCAGCAGTGATAAGGATATTAGTCTAGGTTAGGTCTCAACAAGTCTCTAGAAAATTTAATAAATTAAAGGAGGCAGTTGAACGACTAATGGGAATCTTGTTTTATTATGACATGGAAAAATTGTATCGCGTCGAATGAGTCGCGTCCACGTCTCGTCGCTTCGTGTGGGGGGTACTCTGGCCCAATCTTATAAGAATAGAATGAGCAGTCAATATTATTTTATACCTTAGGTAGGTAGTAGGAAGTGATATCCCTTTTTATACAAGCCAAGGCATCATTTTCTTATCCATCCTCACCAGGTTTCGAATTGAATGAATCCTTGTCATTTCTATTTAATACACAAGTACCATTTGTTTTAAGACCAGTATTTTCATGTTATATTATATTAGTAAAAAAAGATCTAACATTTCTTCTAGCTTAGGTTCGTTGAGTACTTTGATAATCTTGTATTAAAACTTGTAAAGTGAAAAATCTTAAACTCATGTCAGACGCTGTAAAGTTAAAACTTCCCTATCAGCCTGAGCAGTCAAAGTCAGTGATCTTTTTCTTTCCTTTTGGCTGGGACAACTAATAAATCGGAAGATTCTAGCCAGGGAGTATCCGTCCAGACTAACTCTAGCGTGAACAAAACTTACACGTATATTCGCCTTAGAGCATAAAATCTCCTGACTAAACTAACTGATTGTTCTTCTTCGTTAGTTAGTTAGTGTTACAATGTAATAATATTAAGTATATAAAATAAATATATATATGGTAAAAAAAAGTCCTCAAGTCCTGTTTGACCAGCACCAAGCTACCCTTGACTTGATGATGATGATGAAGATGATGATGATCACATCACCCACAGCTTTAGTTAAGTCGAGTAACCATAATGCATGACTGAGAGTGACACTGAACCTTGACAATAATATAACCTTAACCTTCTATACTATATTGGCTAGGTTGACATGTGTTAGTTAGGGTCATTTAAGTACAGAGATACATTTATAAAACAATATAAAAATTTTTTTCCTAATTCTCGTCGTCTTCCTGGGACCGACGAGACGGCGACCAAGGAGCTTTGATAGGGATCGAGATGGCCTGGCCTGGGCAAGGTTTAAAGTTTTAAAGTTTAAAATAAGAGAGAGTGTAAGACCCCTCCTCTACCTTTGTATGCTAATTACCTCTAGGGCTACAAGAAACAATCCACTCCTGCCACCTCATTACGTTTCTCTTAATGAACACTACAGCTGTCAACTATTACCTCCCCTTTGGAGCCCTTCCTCTATGCTTTGGTGGTATGGTGGTGGCTGTGACATTAAAATTTTTAAATCTTAGATATCCTATTGTTCCCATCCTTTGGGTCATTATACGAGATGAAACTCATCTATCCATCTGAAGCACTCCATCAATGTTGAATGTTCAAGTACGTATTAGTTTCCTCTTCTCTCCTAACAAGGGATAAAAAGATCATTTATCCTAAACCAATATTTCTATACTTTTTACTTCATCCTAGTATAATACAAAGAGACAGAGGAAAATAGTCAACTTTGGGCGTCTAGATATCCAATCCACTGTAAAATAATTGTAGTTTGTGTTTTAACAAAAAGTACATCAACAATTTACAATCTAGTACTATTATTGTATTATTAAATAAAAGAAAAGAATAATATAGTCTAACTAAAAGATCTATCTACCTATTAACCAAACCAACCAAGATTTTTAATAATGTCCTCCGGCTCTCTTTCTAAGGGTTCGTATAAGTTTGCGGTCTTTTTTTGTACGCAAGTTTCAAAAGACATTATCAAATAGCCGTAATAAAAGGCTAAAGAGTTGATTCTTGATGTTTTTTTACAAAGCCGAAGTGTCGTGTCGGTTGGCGTCCAAAACCATTCCTTCAAACGATCTAATGGCTCAGCAACCCACTGGATTGGCCATCCTTATGACATAAAATCAACACGAGACGACTATCTTCTCTGTCATAAAATGGCATTAAATATTCCTTCCGAAAGTACTTTTTATCTAAGATAGTAAGAAACGAACCTAAAGATAAATAAAAATCCTTAATAACGTGTATTAATCTAAAAACTATTCAATCGATGAGGATATAAAGAGTTAAAGGAAAATTTCCATCAGTAATAATTTAAATTATATAGACTGATAAGACACCGATATATAAAAGTAGCTAATTGCTCCAGTTATTCTTGTTAAAGTTATACAAAGGATTGAAAGTAGGAATTTTACAAAAGTACAAAGTTGCAATTAGACAAGCATTAATTACATGTTGCATTATATTATATTATTATATGTGTATCCTTCCATTAAACTATTAGAGATTGCTACACCGTGCATAACAACATTAACAACACAGCTTTGATTTTAATAGAGGACAAATAATGGAGTTTGTATTGACTTCCAAGTAGATATGTTATCTAAACTACATAATGTTGAATCTGTAAAATGAATCCAGAATGTCTAATCAAAAGTATAACGTTAGCTAGCACATGTAATGAAATCCTATCTCCGTAATAATAATGTAATGGAATGGTGAATGAGTAAAATGTGGTGTTTGAGCCCAGAGAGAATTGATGTCCTGTTAGAGATACGAATGGACGTCTGAGTATAAATAAGAGATTTTACGAGCTTTAACACATGTGACCGACTAATTTTACACCTGTTTTGCAACAAATGTCAACCCAGCTTTTTAACCACATTTATTTTTAACCCCGGACTAATTCATGATCTGTCACTCTCTCTACGTCTATAACTAAAACTAAAACTGTAAAGAAATTTCCTTACATTTCCCGTATTCCATATTCCATAGGCTGAAAGAAAATATTTTGTTGCTCGTAATGAATTCATCCATGTCTTCAATTCCCATCCCACATCATCAAACATTTCCTAACTAAACAACCCTTCTGGGCAAGAATTATGCGAAAAGTTGCCACTTAAGTGCCTACGCATTCCCTTTGCTTATGTATGTTGATGTTGAATATTATGCTACTTGCTTGGTAGTTTGCTCAACAACAGAGAATACATCTCGCTCGACTACTCATTTGGCAGTTTATACTGCTTGGTAGGTGTTTTGCTCATCATTTGTCCTCTCCGATCGTTAAATTCAGTGTGGATATTTCAATCAACCTCTTGCTGATTTACTAAATGTATTCATTAAAATATTTCCCTTCGTACAATACAAATGTTGGCTACTGAAGAGCTAGTTGACTTGTTAAAATATGCAACCCGCAATGAATTTGTCCTGTGGCTAAATTAAGAACGATAATTATGGAAGTCGTAAATGAGCTTTGGGGGGTTTTAGGTGCCAGAAGAAATTGTAGCAAATGGATTTAATTTGCAAATCAGTTGGACTCTGTCCTAAATAAAGTAAATAAACAAGAACGGAAGGAAATTAGCTGGTACAAGTTAGTATTATTATTATTATTATGGTTGTTTGGTAAGCCCAGACTGGTATGTCCTGTCCACAAGATCGGAGAGCCACATTATAAATCATGGTGACCAGAAATGTTGTCTGCTGTGGGGTAAGCAGCCAAGCCTTGATGTGACCAGTGGATGGTTTAATCCCTGGGAATGTCAGCCCAGGGGAAGACAAATGGACTAACTTTGATAAATGTACAGCACGTCAAAGCAAATGGCCAACTCTACCTCTAATGAGACTTTTCAAACAATTTGGATAAATTTAAGTGAGACTGTTTCATCACAACCCGTGTCAACTCTCTTCCCAGTGTCACTCAACTACAAAACTAATTTTAACTCCAACTTTTACTTAGAGACATACTACCAAAAGCACCATTAGTTTTAGGATATATGCTAACCTGAATATAGTTTCCCCACCTCATCTTCTTTTTATATAATGCACAAGGCACGCTTTTGAGAGTTTAACCTGAAAGCTGTCTAAATAAAATGAAGATGAACCTTTTCAAAAGTTTTGTGGAAAATTTTAAGTGTTTCCTTTCCAAGATTAATTTCAAGGGTTTCAACTTTCTAAAGTGGAATAGAAACCTCTTTAATAAAAATTATTTCTGATTTACTTTAAATTAAATTAATAAATTCTAATAAAAATTGACATTCTTACCTGCAAACAAAGTTCTATAGTTTAATACAGATAAAAATTCAATATAACTGATTCACAATAAGAATCACTCAATAAAAAATGACTCGATGGTCATGAATCAGTCCATTTTTTTACCTTC
>JAQFZZ010001552.1:0-10780 GCA_034696405.1 Isotoma caerulea
GTCATGTTGGAGTCTTTGTGGCATCGCATGGTGTCTGTTGTGGTTTCTGTTCCACCAATTTGAAGATAACCCATTGAAGCAACCTGTTAAATTATTCGAATTGTCAACGGCTGTTGTCTCCCTCTCGTGTTAATATTTATGTAAAAATAACTAACCATAAAATGCAGATTGTATAAAAGCATCTATTTTGGGTATTCCAGTGAGTGCTTTATGACCCGTTTCATGAACAAGAAATCCAGCACGACCTGCAGTTAAACCTGCCAAAATCAAAGCCAACACTCGTATTGGCAGGTGAGATGATGATATTAAGAGCCAACTTATCTTGTTCATGAGAAGTACTTCAATAATCCGATAGGCCACGTGGACGTAAGAAGGTTTAAATAGTCCCTCCTTTTGCATGTCAAGGTATAAATTCGTCACGTCTTTTGTCATCTCTTGGTGCCTAGCCAGTTTTTTCGAATCCATTATAACTAAAATAATTAAAAAAAACATTTTAAGAAAATAGCATTTCAACAATGTTACAATTATTAAATGATAAACTTACGGTCAAGATCATCGGCAGGGCGTTTCTTAAAAGATTTAAGAATAGCTTGGACTTTTTTGCTCGACCTGTTGTGAAATTGTTGAATGGCTTGGGTAGCATCTTCCCCTTTTTCTGTGTAGTAAGCGATCACAGAGCCACCCGGGTGTCGCGGTATGAAATCCGTCACATCGTAATAGAAACCGTCACAAAGTATTTCCAATTTTTTATTCTTGTTTTTCAGCTGTGTTTCATCTTCAGGCGAGGTATATTTCAGGGAGTGTGGTGACATTTTATAATTCTCAAAATTGATATAATTAATGATTTCCTCGTAAAAGTTAAATGCAAAAATAAAGACAACTCTTCAGTTGAAGAGAGTGGAATAAAGTGATTAAAATTCTAACTGCAATCTTATTTAAGTAAAAAACAAAGATATATGAAGTAAGGCAATAATAAGAAGTTTAATGCAACTAATTAATAAAGTTATTAATACCAATATAATACACCACATATATTTACAGATAAAAAATATAATTCTCACACTTAACTTCTTTTAACATGATTAACATATACAGATAAGTCATACATTTGTGCTAAGTTCATTTTCCTAGAGAATTAAAAATAAACTTGGCCTTTGTATTTCAATAATATTTAAAATTATTCATAATTAATAACTTATTCTGTTGTGTAAAAATTACATTGTATAGAATTGCAATAGAACCCCTACAGGAAATGAATGTAGTTATGTTATATTCAATACAGCAAATTAATTTTTAATTAAGAATTAATTATTTATACAATCTGAAAGTCCAACAGGGTTTTATTTTTAAAAATGTGTTTTAATATAGTAGTAAAAAATGCACAGTGGAATAAAGACAGCCTTAGCATGACTTTGAGTTAAGAAATTATTTTTATAAAAGTTACAACCTTTACTAAAATTTTTTTCCAATAGATGATTGTTCAGTTAATTAGTTCCCACGGGAAAAATGTCCTAGACAACAAAATTCAATTTATATCAAGTTAAAACTGAATGCCTTTAACTTGCACTTTTTGTCTTTTTACAACTAGATAATTGAACATGGTTGCTGATGGCAATCATGTTCAATTGCCTTGTTTTTACAAAGGACAAAGTGTAGACTTGATGTTTTATTTAATTTTTATATTTGTTAAACTCAGAAAAACAGTATAGAATGTATGCAAAATCATTTTTTTTGTTTATATAATTATGAGAGGAAATTAAAGGTTGAATACATTTTAACTTCCTAAAAAGGACAGTTTTATAACACTGCTTAGCTTTAATGTGTATGTTGCAAGAATAATTCAAAAACACTGTGAATTCGCTAATACTGCCTAGACCAAATTAAACATATTTCTTTTATATGCGAGAAAAGTATGCGATTTTAAAAATAGCTTCTCAAATAAAAAGCAAAGCTTCAGTTGAAGGTACATTGCATGATTTGAAATTTCTGATCTAGATTCTAAAAATCTTTTTGTCGTAGTGTTTTTAAAATTTAGAAAAAAATTTCATTTTTAGGAAAAATATTTTAGGGAGAAATATTTGCAATTTGTTTTTCAAATATCGATAATAGTGTATATTTATCTACTGCCTGCAACATATAGGCTCAATAGGCTGAACTTGAAGCATGTGAATTTAAATGTTTTGTATATTTATTTTTTTGTAAGAATTTATTTCATTTATTGTAGCAATAATTTCTCAATGTTACAACTTATAATTGACTTCCTATGTCTTTATTTATAATGCTCGTAAACCGATAAGTTTATAAATATCGATTTAAAAAAGTCCCATTGTTAATATAAAATTAGTTGGCAAAAACACAGTAAACAAATTTACAGATTCTACTCTACTGATAAAGAATACACTTTAGCCCAACAGTATTTAAACACGTTTTGTCTATTTGTTTTATTTATTTACAAAATAACTGCATCAAATGTAGGAAAAAACTAATGATTGGCAATATGAATCTAATGAACTTTATTTTTTCAATACAAATTGTCATTGTTTAAAATATATTCATGTAGTTTTTTGCATTGGGCTTTATAACAAAATAAATAACATAGCATGACATAAAATAACATAACCCATAATTTATTCAGATAAATTGGTTACAACGAAGAGTCGAACAGAGTTTCATTTCATTTCGAAATCCAAACTTTAGCTATAATTTAAAAGTTTTACAAAGTTTATTCAGGCAATATAATTAAAAATTAATAAAAAATTTAAAAACAATTTAAACGACAAGTGCCAATGAAGAAACATCACAGTCCATATCTATATGCAACTTAACGTTTGCTATTATTGCGTTTACTGACGAGACTTAACGATAACAAAGAGAGTTTTCTTCTTTAATTTTTTTGACTCTACAACACTCGGTCGTAAATTTTTCCAATAACGTCTAATGCAGCCAACACAAACATAATTTAATTTTACAAAGAATTGTCCATGTTTAATTATTATTTCAGATAAAAAAGCCAAAATAGATATAACGCATCCCACAAATAAAATAAAGAAAACTGTCGCAACACTAGATGTTAAGTTTTGCGGTGTAAAAGTATTTCCTCTTCCAATTCCTGCTATACTGAAATTCGGTAATTCAAAATTGTCAAAAATTTCTTGCCACAATGAGTAAATTCCTGATTGCATTACCAATTTCAATCTTGAATATGGCGCCTCATGAAAATAATTATAAGTGAAAAAAGTGACTCTCCATTCCATCAAATCTTTACGACGAATATAAGCATGACGTGTTTGCTTCGACCTTTCAATAAATACCGTCTCTTCATATTTTGTCATGTGGTGACTCCCTGCTACGAAAACACTACCGTCACATTTATCGATTTTGTTTGCAATAGATGAAATATTTGCAAATATTAATTTAGCAAAGAGATAATAACTAAACCATTTATCAAATATTTTTGTGACGTTCGCTGCTCTTTGTAAATACCTTGGGTTTTCTTCAGAGTTTTTTCCGCACTTTTTACAAAATTCATCATGGGGCTTAAACTCCAGTGCTGTGCACACAAGGCAAACATCAAAGCCGGGTGATTTTGAAAATTTCCAGAAATTTTGCCAGAATTGTGTGGTTAATTCAATGCCAAAATCACTCTCTGCTAGTTTGTATTTCCCGGGAGATATGAAGTATGCCATTGGCTCCACATGGTAGAAATAAGATTTTAACGACATGACGATGAACTTGTATTGTTTCAGTTGCTCAAATGTTTTTGGATGTTCCCGCACAACTGGGACGACAATGCCATTTGTAACTATTCCCTTGTACCCATTCGTCAGTACTATGCATAGCCCAAGTAACCAGAGTCCGGTTTTGGTAACGGTGTGATGCCAGTGAATGTGGAAAAAGTAATGAAAAAGTCAGTATCAGTACTTGAAATGGCAGTACATAAAATGTACTATTTCAGTGCATGAATGTAATATTGGAAAACTATTTACTTGTTCGGTATATGTTACATGAGTAACCTGTAAGCACGTAAATAGTGCATAAAACATGTACATGGTCCTTGCATATAAGTTATGCAACTTTTCAACACCACAGACGCTCATGCAGTACTGGTACCGGTAGTGTGTCGCATAACCCATGCCAGTACGTACTTACGAAACCGTCATCGAAAATTTACATATATTTTACGCCTGATACCGACGTGATAAATCGCATACTACAAATACACCGCACATGTATTGTGTCTGCAGAATGATATGCCGGTATTTTAAGTATATAATCGGTACTTTTTCAGTACCCTGTTCCTGAAAGCGGCAAAATTACCAATATCAGAGTTATCTGTTAGTCCTTTCAGTCCACAGTTGACAGTCAGTGTGTGAGTGAAGGCTGCAACGAAGTAGCCAAAACCTATTATTTTTTAATTGGCCATTAGTGATTTTTACTATATTTTAATTATTGATTATGTATTGTGCTAATAAAAAACCTGCGTTATACATAAAATTCATTACCAGGACTACGAGTCTAGAGGATAGAGATTTTGTTCTTTCAAGTCTCCTGTAGTGTGTAGCACATTTCCAGGAAATTTTTGAAAATGGCAAAGTGCGGAGGTTGGAGTGGGACTTTCAAATGTGATTAGTGGTTGGTGTTAATACTTTATATGATGTAGAATAATCAGTAAGTGAGAGGGTTGTTTTTTAATTCAAATTTTATTTTCTCTGTGTGCTAAATGTAAAATTCTAATGGAGACAAGGGTTATTTTTTAATTCATAATTTTATTTTCCTTGTATGCTAAATGTGAAATGCTAAGGGAGACTAAAAGGGAACTCCGTGTGCCGTGGGAGGTAGGTATTATTGTGCAATGGGTAAGTTGGAATTTTTTAAAACCTTTTAAACTCTTTACCTATAGAGGGTTTAAAATATTTATGTAATTATGTAAATCGCAATTAGGAACTTAATGAAATTATTCAATTAAAATTGATTTGTAATTAATTAAAATAAATAAAACCCTAGTATGTGTAAATGAAAATTGCAGTAAATATTACGCACTGATTTAGTACATGTCAATAGGTTTAGTGAGGATTTCATACCTGTGCAGTTCATGTAGCATATATACAAACATGTACCATAACTATACAGTAACTTCAATAGCGAAAAGGTACCGGGTTAGCAACGGTACGGTAGCCTGCGCGGTTTCAGTACCAGTTTCCAGCACATTACATGCACTTAAAAAAGGGGCGAACATGGACTTTTCCGTTACGAATGCACATGTACCGGACTGACACCATACCGTCAGCCTGTGGTTACTTGGGGGGACACCCAGATCCAAAAGAACCAATAAAAATACCTTGTTCCTTTACTTTCTGGCTTTTCCTCGATGTTTTGTGACACTTCTGTAAGTGCCCCGCAAAATTTTGCTAAACGAGTCATTTGAACTTGAACGTTCGCGGTTGGATCTGCCAAAATTAAAACTAGTGCAATAAGTATAAGAGACAACAACATACTTATCCAAATGGAAGGCCCAAATGGAGCATGATAATGGTCCATATTGTATGAGTCGTATATGAGGGGGGAGCATGTTAAGAACACAAAGTTTGTTCTCCTAAGGATAATAACGTACTGATAATTAAAAAACTTTTCTTTGGTAAAATCAGTAGCAGAAAATGTATTCAACAGGACGTTAGGCAAATTATAGTAAGGACATGTAAATTGGTTACTACTTCGATTTCTAAGGTTGTAGAATACAATATAGTTGACAACTTTACTAAATCCTTTGCTTTCTCCTCTATTTTTGAAAACTGTTTTGAAATTGTCGTCCAAAACTGGCGCGAAAGATTTGCCACCATTGCGATAACAAATGACATGAAAATCAATTATTATGTTATTTAGGTCGGCTGTTAAATTATTAATTATTATCTGTCTGTCCATTGTTGTACTTTTCCTATTGTTGGAACTCCACATAACTGTGTAATCGTTTTTATATGCTCGGTTACGAAATTCTTGGATACAAACTAGACATTGATACCATATCTCAATTACTGTTTCTTTCTTTGTTTCATTTTGGTCAATGAAAAACACAAAGAGATAATCAACCCCGATAATTTTTACTGTGTCGTATGTTAGATATCCAATATTGTTAATTTGTCCTTTGTTTTTCACCATAACTTTCGATTCACTAATCAGCTGGATTTCATTTGAGGATGTAACAAGCGCGTGGTATGATACAGGTGGTCGATGTCCCTTGAAAGATTGTGTTAAATGAACCTGGGTTGAAATTTTTAAATGCATTAGCGGTTTCAAATACCCGGTTTGAGTGATGTTACGGTAGTATTGGCCCGGGGCTATGAGGGCAAAGAAAGAACAATTTAGGATATTGTGTTTTGATATTGGGAAATACATAAATGTTGTGTTTATCAAGTGATTCGTTGTAAAATCCCGAATGAATAGAGGAGTGTGTGATAGTGAGTCAATTTTGAAGTTGTAATGCCCAAAGGACCAAATGTTCATGTGGCAAAAGTCAAACACTTTTAGATGCTTTTCCAAGTCATGGAGAAAATATTCACCGCTGTTACAGTTTGATGGAAGGATTTGATGGTAAATTAATATTAGAAGATAGATTTGCAATTTAAATTCCATTTTCGAAGATTTTGGGGTTTGGAACTTGTAACTGAAAAATTGGATGTTCCAACAGGAGTTTTATAAGTCTACTGGATATATATGGTCAATTTATTATGTCGCCAACAATTCAAAGTTTTATACGAATAATACAATGCCTTTTACAGGTTTTGTAAGTTTTGTCTTATGAGTCGAGGTCTTTCGATCCAGCCATAAAATATTCACCATCATAAGAAAAACATTAATTTCACTGTGACACGAAAAGTCTAGCAGAAGACAGAAAGGTCTTAAATATTTAATTATGATTCTTTCTACTTCAATCGTTCTTTGACTTTCCAAGTCAAGAGTAATGAACATCCAAAGCAGTTTATATAAGTGCACAGCAGAGTATTATATTAAATTATACAAAAATTAAACATTATTAAGTAGCGATTGAAAGCTTATTTATGAAAATGGTCTGTCCGTCCGTCTGTCTGTCTGTCCGTCACGTAACTTTCTAACCGTGTGAGACAATCGCGCGGGGTTGTTTGCGCTGGATTTAGTATTTTTCAATTACCTTTGGTATTGAAAACCAGCGCGCTTCGACAAAGCGTACTGGTCACGCTCGTGCGCGCTTCAGGGCGCAAAATTCATAAAAATCATGTGATATATGATATCATATCTACAAAATGTCAAAAAATCAACTGGAAAAATTGGGCGCACTTTTGAACCACCGTGCGCGCGCTCTAGAACGCTTTAAAGCGCTCAAAACTGCCGAAAATTCATAAAACTCATGTGATACACGATAACATATAAAAAGATTGTTAAGAACTCAACGGAAATGGTTGCGCGTAACAGAACTACAGTGCGCGCTTCTAAGCGCTCAAAATTGAAAAACTCATGTTATACATGATTTATCATCTAAAAATCAAAACAAATTCAACTGCATCTTTTGCGCGCGCTAAAGAACTACCGTGCTCGCTTAAACGCGCTTCAAAGCGCTCAAAATTAAAAAACTCATGTTATACATGATTTTACATCTAAAAATAAATACAAATTCAACTGTATTGGTTGCGCGAGATTTAGAACCACCGTGCGCGCTCCGAGGTGCTTCAAAGCGCTCGAAATTGAAAAACTCATGTTATACATGATTTTACATCTAAAAATCAAAAAAAATTCAACTGCATCGTTTGCGCGCGCAAAAGAACTACCGTGCGCGCTCCAAAGCGCTCAAATTTGAAAAATGCATGTTTGACATGATTTCATGTCCGAAAATTGTCAGGAATTCAACGATAACGGTTGCGCGCGATTCAGAGCTACTTTGCGCACACTAAAGCGCTTCAAAGCGCTCAAAACTTAAAAACTCATGTTATACATGATTTTATATCCAAAAATTGACAGGATTTCAACTGTTTCGGTTGCGCGCGATTCAGAACTACCGTGCACGTTCTAGAGAGCTTTAAAGTGCTTCAAAGTTTAAAATTTTTGTTTTAAAACGTTCTATTGTTTCAAAATGTGTTTTTAAAATGCAACAAAAGTATTATCCTTATGGTTTTCGCTACTTGGTTATACCCGTTTGATATGGTTTATTAAATGTTGAAAAGCAAGGAAATAGTATTTACACTTGTTGCAAAATAATAACACTATTTGATTTTCTAATTTTTTCTAAGCGTCATGACCATTCGACGCTGGTAGTTTTCGTAGTCTGATGATGGCTGGAAGGCCGAAACATCATGCATTATGTAACTACGTACAAGTTAGGGAACAACGGAGAACAAAGGGCATAAGATTTTCATTTTCAAATTTCTACACTCCGTTGAAAGATTTTTTCGAAATATCCATCCTTTCGAATTTTCCTTTTCAAAAAGCATACTTTGTATTTAAATATTTCACTAATTCATTAATTAAAATCTTTTCTAGGTTTGTAAAAGGTTTCGTCTTTCAGTTGGAATGTATTTTTTAAGTTATGAATTGTTAATGATTTATGTAATTGAAATATTTGAAATTTTAATAGCACAAGGATTTAGGATTTCCCGTCACAGCTTCTTGGAAACATCTTTAGTTAAAACGACTTAAATTCGTCCTTTGTTTCATTGTAATATTACATTTAAAAAACCAACTTTCTATAATTAGGTCAATTTATAAATCATTTGGCACAGAATTTAACAGAGAGCCGAATATGTCCAAACAAAGGGGAGGGCAACGGACGGTTTCTGAAAAAATTGCAAAAAATCTAAATTTCGAAAAAAATAAAAATCAACTTTTTGCATGTAAGATACACTAATCGATGCAGAATTTAATCATGATTAATTTGCGTATATAAACTGCATATAAGAAAGTTAAATTTTCGGGAGCTATTTGGAAAAAAGTTTAATTTTCTATGCTAACTTATAGGTGAATTATTATAGGTGATACAATTATATGATGCTAATTTTCCCATATAATGTTTTTTGAGCCCAACAATATCCCACATAACATATACTTTTGACCTCTGTTTCCCCATGTTCGGTCAAAAGTCCGAATATGATCAATCCGAATAACTAGTATTGTTAGTTAATCAGCATTTTATAAATAGTGAAAATAATTATTTCAGAACAAACCCTTTAAAGTTAAAGCGTCCAACCGATAATTGTTATGGAACTAATCGATCCAGATAATTTAGGAAAGGACAAATATAATCACCCCGAGAAAGAAAGAAAAAACCCGAGAAAATAAAATAGAAATATCCCGAGATTCCGATAAATGAATTTCGGGAATAATCACCCCGGTATAAAAAATAAAGTCACCCCGAGAAAAAGAAGAAATTCTCCGAGGTTTTAAAATGCATTTAAAAAGAATTATTAATCAATAGATTATTAACCTAGATTAAGCTAACCTTAAAGTAAAGACACCTAGATTGATTATAGAAGCGTTTAGGCGATAAAATTGGCAGAAACTTAAGCTGTCACACACAACTTGCGTCATCCCTGCAATTCAATATATGTGATGAAATGTCATTTTTACCAAAATACTTATTGCTGACTGCGCTGAAAGTTTTACAAGAGGTTAACTTATTGGGATGAGTTTATTAGAGTTAACTGATAGGCCCATGCTCACAGAAATGTAGCGATTAAACTCAGTAGCCTCCAACATTAAAGAAGCTCCTGTTGATAATCAATGGGAATCTGGGACCTTGTGATTATTTCTTTAATAAAATACATTATAAAACCTCGGGGAATTTCTTCTTTTTCTCGGGGTGACTCTATTTTTTATCACGGGGTGATTATTCTCGGAATTCATTTATCGCAATCTCGGGGCGTTTCTATTTTATTTTCTCTGGTTTTTTCATTTCTTTCTCGGGGTGATTAAATGCATCCCATTTAGGAAGCTCCATTTGCGTTTAGATCACCTAATTTTTTATTTATTCGTAGCGATTTAAGCCAATTGTTTTTTTGTCAATTTTGTTAAACTGATTGAGACGGGTGTGACCAGATAAAGTGTTTTGAAAGCAGTTTCTTTCATATCTGGAAATATTAAAAAATATTACATATTGATCGGCATGACAAAACAAAATTGTTCATGCAAAGTGCAAAGACATTTATATCATAATTGTTTATGCTTTTTTGACATAAAGTTCAAAATGGAACTTGGAGGATTTTTTAATCTTACCCAGTGATATATTTCAAAAAAGTTTAATGACCTCCTGAAATACAGTCCAACTTTATGTAGGTTAAAAAATTAAAAATCTCAGTCTACATTTCTATATTGCCGAGCATGAAATATAAGGACAGGACCTTTAAAACTTTATAATATTATGTCAATTATTCAGTTATCACGACAATAGCTTTTGTCTGAAAGTTATAATTTAAATAATTAAAGGATGACAAAGAGAGACAATAACTCTGAAGGCCTTCATTAAAAATATTTCAAAGTTAAAGAAAGTTTGAGTTTAGCTGATCCTTTCGATTTTTAATTAATATTCATTATAATGAATCTAATTAGGGAAAATTACAACACAACACAAATGTTGGAGGAATAACTTAAATTTCAAAACACAACAAAAGCTTGTTCATTCGTTTAAATATAACAATTTTTTAACAGTTTTGGAGAATATTTCTTTTTTACTAATAATAATTTTAAAAAATAGATGTATTTGCAAAACAATTTATTGAGGTGGAAGTATAGGCCCAGTAACTCCTTCATTTGTCATCTGCAC
>JAQFZZ010001553.1:0-10779 GCA_034696405.1 Isotoma caerulea
AAGTACGCTGCAAGTGCCTTGCTGATCTGTGGATGAAAGCGTTTTAAAGATGTGGAGATCTCTTTCTGGTTTTTTTGAGATCTGTCCAATATGAAAAATCAGGTGTGTGACATAATTAAAACAAAAGTATAAAATTGAAATCACCTCTGTCAGTTCTAGTGCAGAAATAATATGGTTCTATTCTATCGAGAAATATCTTACTTTAATTTTATTAAATTTATCAAATAGTAGCTTTACATTAAGGTTTCGATAAAAACTGTTATAATTGTATTAAGCCACTGAGCCAGATTAATGATTTTTCTCATGATTGATTTACAGATTTGTGGATTCGATAGAAGATCCATTTTTCCATGAAGCTGGGGATAATTGCAGCAGACCTGTTCACCACAATTGGAGAATCGAGACGAGCCAATACGTCATTTTCATACGTACTCAAAGCTCTCGGGACGGATGCTCCATTTCCATGTGTAAAATACCACCCATCGTCTTTCAAAACAGACAAAACAAGATTCAAAATTTTTCTTAGCAAATCGGAAATGTCACCCTGAGGAGCTGACGAAATCGGAGTTTCCGTTAGATCTCCAAAGATGACATCAAACTTTTTGCCATCAATTTGACACGCTTCCAAGAATTCGACACAATCTCCGACCAAAATCTCATATTCCGGTTTATTGAAGCAATCCAAACTGTCGCCACAAGTGCCTCTCATAAATTGTCGACACGCTTTCATGACTACGTCGTCAATTTCGACCATCGTAATCGAAGCGGGTCCTTCTTTCCGAAGTTCATTGAGAAGAGCTCCATTCCCTCCACCAAGAATAAGAATCTCTTTATCTTTATAATTGACAAGATCCAGAGCCATGATGGTCTTGGTGTAGACAAGATCGGACTCAGCCAGGTTCACAAGATCATCCAAAATAAGAGTATTCCCAAAGTTGAGAGTTCGAGCAATCTGAACATGTTGAAATTGACTTTTTTCATCGAAGAGAATCTCCTGAATGTCATACTCGACCAATCTGTCATCAGAAGTGGTGAAATAAATGTCTTTAAACAATCCTCGTTTAATTTCCGGAGTCGCTTTGGTCTTTTTTTCAAATCCGAATGTTCCAGCTAGGTCGGATTCTAATTCCCGTATCTCAGCATATGTGAAAACAGAACTTCCTCCAAAGTCCACATGATCATATTCGATTGTGACCGAGACAAAGGATCGTATTGGGTACGTCTTTAAAGTCACAGTGGAGCCCTTCTGCCCTAGAAATGTCGTGAAGAATTGCATCACCGAAGTGGGACTTGATTGTAAGTAAGTTGACTTTGAGGAGAGTTTCTCAAACGGTCCTAGAAATAAAACAAAGCAGTTAATAATTTCTTTTAAAGTATTTCATAATGTAAACATGAGTTTTTAAATTATTCTCTTCGTGTATTATTCCTTGTAGTTTTCCGTTCAATTAAACGAGAAAGTACATTTGTTATATAAATAATATTAAGTTAAAATCGATTTATTAGTTTTATCTTATTGTTTCTGATTAGATAAGAACAAAAAGTCTTACTCAATATTTTTCTAGGAGTTTGCGTGAGAAATACATATATCATATTTTTTGAGAAACATTATACTTTCCTGTTTCCAATTGTTCCCCTTCTAATTAATATATGCTATTATAATTTTAATTTGACATCGACAAAAAAATCTCTCGATTATAAAATGAATTGCTTGCTAAAACCTGACACTTGATGTTCAATGATTCAATATAGTTACTTCATAATCCAAAAATTCTTTATTTCTTTCGAATAGTCTTTATATATCTTTTACATAGCAAACAGAAATTTCATAGACAATAAAAGATACGTCTATTTAATCTTTGAAGAAAAAAATTTTCTGTAAGATTTTCTGTAAAAGGGTTCAAGCAAGGGTGAGTACTTGGGGAGGGACAAGAAACAAGAGGCACTGAACTCAGATAAAAATGAGGATGATGGATATGTTTAGCATAATTTCAACACGGACGAAATAATCAACAACTTAATAGATTTTCGATATCTTCACTAGAAAAAGTGATATCCCAAGTAATTTTTCAAATAGTTAACTATATAGTACGCTATAAAGTAATTAGTAGCAGTAAATTAATTAAAAATTTGAAATAATGTCTAATAATAATGTCTAATAATGTTGTGTACTTGATTTTTCTCTTTACAACTAACTTTGCCTTTGTTGCAAGTTCAATCGAATCAAAGGACAGTTAAACGACGAAAAAAATAAATTTGAAGATCATGAACATGATAGATTAGATAAATTACAAGTAAGCACGCAGTCAACATTTTAAATACAACTTTGCAATTCAATTTCCGTAAAGAGAGCTGACCTTAGACCTCAGCTAAATGTAATAGAGGATAGATAGATTTATTAGGACTGTCTTAAAATGTAATGTATTTACTAAATCTGTTTATTTTTGTCATGTTTAATTTAATTTTCGTATCAGTCTCATTAAAAAACGTCCACGAATGCCCGTATTAATGTGATAAGGGGGTGTTTATATATTATGCACAACGATTTTTTAAATTCGACTTACCTAATCGAACTTCAAGCGAGGAAAGAATCTCATCTTCAACATTTTCAAAGCCACTTTCAGTCAAATCATTTTGGGTGAGCGGAATGTCAAGAAGAACATGACCGATATTTGCAGTTTCGTTTATCATCTTGAACCTTGACTCAAATTTTGAAGCGACGGTTTTTCTCGAGATGAAAATTCTTGCAAAGCGTTTTTGTAACCTCAAAAGAATGTGAAAACTAACACAGTAAAACAAATTACTTGTAATTTTTCTTAAAATTAAAAATCATAAGGGTGATTAATGAATGTTGAAAAAATTCTTACCTAATTAGTAACAGTTAAATGCAGTAAGTTTTAAAAATATGAATATGACTAATATCTCTTCTTCTCGGTTACCGATGACGGAATACAAAAGCTTCTAGAAAGATTAAGACTGAAATGTATCGTTACAGAATCCGTATATATTCTAACTAACTAAGAACTGGATGATGAAAATGATTACCACCACTGTCAAGTGGGATGTTAGTTCGGTATATCAACGAATGTACTTCATGAAATTCTAAACTACTGGTATTGTTCCCTTTAAATGCATTCCTCCACTTTTCCTTATAAATCATGGACAAATGATAATGTATGATTTTGCATGTCAAAAATTTAAGTATTTATTTGTACTTATAAGATGAGAGCATTCTTCATTGATGAATTGTTTTAACATGAGGTCTACGAGGTAGATAATATTATGTAGATTCTAAGTTATAAGAGGAAATGACAATTTATGAACTCTGAACCCCTTATGACAGAAATTGGATCGGTTTTATTGGACCAGGACCAGAAGAATGTAAACTTCACTAACTTTCCTCATTCAATTCAATTATTTATTTAACTTCATAAAATCGTCTCTCACCTCATAAAATCATTTCCTTATGTATTCTGAACTTTTGTAATTATGAGTTTGCATAACATAACTTTCATGCCATAAATCAAAGAGTCATATTGAATCGTCATAATAATTGTAGATGATAGCTAACTATCATTAGCCTGTAAAGTGCAATTCCAACGATCTAAACGATCGAGGATAAGAAAATTTAATGAATTATTTATAAAACTTGGGGTGTATGCATTCTCATGAAGCTATAAACACTTTTGTACAAAAATAAATACTTGTGTAACTACAAAATGTTTTTTCTAAATAATTTAACATTGATGAGGTTTTATTCAATCCCATTATTAAATTGAACCATACATCATCATTTAGTCCATCCACGACATTTCATTACATTTGCATCCGTAGCATCTTCTCAGGTTTTCTTCGGTGGGTTGTTTCCATTTCCTTAACATTTATTCACTTGTTAGTTAGTACTTAGCTAATTTATTACATTAATATGCATATTATAATTCATCTACTCCTAGAAGATAGGTAGATCTTTCTTTTACCCAAGTTTTGACTAAAGTAGTTACTCTAACACTTCTTTAATTTTAATGTCGCAATAATAATCATATAATTTCACATACTGAACAACAGTTAAGCATTTATGTATAATTAATGATTAATATAATCTTCTTTTTATGAAAAAATGTATAATTGGAATAATAGCTTTACTCACCAGTAATACATTGTGTGTAAAGTACAATAATTCTAAAATGAATATACCCGGATATTTACGAGGTGCATTCAGTTTTAGATCTGTCAAAGTCTCCTGAGATAATTTTTAAATTTATAGGTTTTAAAACTAAATGAAATCGGATACAATAATAAAAATCAGTTTAGTCTTTGATTTTCATTTCCAACGAAAACATAATCTGATTTATATTAAACTTTTTGTCGTCCAAAATCTTAATCATCTTAGATATTAGGTATATTGCACAGATTTTCTTTCATTTTTATTACGATTTTTACTACCAAAGTAACTTGAACGATGATAATTTTCAATAAAACAAAGTCATTGCTGTTGACTATTTATTACAAAGGTTGCAGTATTTATAACATGAGAAACATTCGAATAATCAATAACTCCTTCACTATTTGTAGGTATTGTGTACAATATTTGTTAGAGTATGAAGCTAATCTATAGGCTACAGAAAACGTTTTTACTATAATAATACAATCTAAACACCCGTCTTTATCTAATTTCATTTAAGTATTTTGATTCGGCATTTTCTCACGTCAATACATATGCATCATTAGGTTCATACTTTTGTGTAATAGTAGTAGCAGCAGGGACATGACATCTTCCTTTATTCATGCATTCATTTAGGGTTAGGGATCAAATTATGCACGAATCGACTGACTAGAAATTAATGGACTTATTTTTGCAATTGAAGATGTGTACATAAAATATGATGTAGATAACATAGAATATAAATTAGAAAGTTGATACCGAATATTTTGACTACTTAATAATTGTTTGGTTCAGAGAATAAATCGAAGTCGTTTAAATGTCGATCGATTGAGATTCGAAAATCGAGAGATAATAATATCTACGTATAATTTACATTCGCTTCATTCATATAATATGTTATAATTATGTTTGAACATGATATAAATATTCAGAATTTAAAATAATGAATTTTGCTAAAAATAATTAGGTATTGAAATCACAAGTACAAAGCTTTGGGTTTACGGTTGATTATAATTAAAACTAAATCTATTTGGTTGGTTTTTGCGGATAAGTTATCGGTTAATATATGTAATGGCTTATTCCTAATGATATTGATTGATTATCACTTATACGTACTTTTATAATCCAAATTTTAACACCAATACGACATGACATTAGCGCATTAGCCAAACACACTTTTTCAACCAATCAACCATCTTCATTCTTGATTAATTCATGTACAGTAATAATAATACATAATTCTTTCTACACCTTAGTATGGCATCAATTGTTTGCAATTCGCATTGCATTCTGCTGTTGACTATTAATCTTTAAACCTCAATAAATATGAAATAAACAATATTTTTTATAATAGAAATGTTAAATACCTGCGTAAATTAAGCGTCCAATTGGTCGTATTTAGAATTTTGTATTTACAACATAGCGGAACAGAAGTTGTTCTTTACTTTACATCATAAAAAATATATATTTCAAAAATAAAAATCCGCTCATCTACAAACAAAGCTCAATGTTATGACATAAGAAACCCAATCTATTCATTACATCTTATGAATTCATAAAAATAATCAGACAACTAAATCAGTATGTTTTTAGTGAATTAGATTAATGTTTAGCAATATTGATAAACACGCTTGGTTATTTATCTCATTATACTATTGAGTTTTACCTAAGACTCCAGAGTAATTGAAATCGTTACCAGTATTAATTGTTACACGTTTTAATAAATATACTAATTACAACAAACTTGGCTTTCACCTCTCAACTACTACAATTGTAGCACCTCATCAGTGCCTTTCCCTTTTGTTCATTACAATAGTATATAATGTTTTAGAACAACAGTGATTTAAGTAAACTCATTATATAATTTAATAATTAATAACATTCCATCTTATATTCAACATAATAATTAACGAAATAAGCAAGTAATGCATCGATCACAACCATAAAATGTATTTGCTTTTTTCATAACTCTCGTTCTCGTTCTTATTTTTTGCATTCTTGTTAATTTTAATGTATTTTAGCATTAAGTATAGACAGTAGGAATTAGTATTTTAGATTAGTGCAAAGTGCAAAAAATCAAGCGATTTTTTAAAAAAGCGCATCCGATTGAACTTGAACCAACGGTTTTCTTCGAATTGGACTTTTTTCATGAGCTTAAAACTCCAGTCACCAGTTTTAAGTCTATTTACTAATTTAACTTTTCATGTAAATATCTAACATGTAATTAATTTTAATTTAGATTATTTATATAGTGTGCCATGTACAAGTTGCTTAACTAAGTAAATATTCAAATATTATGTTGACTGATGAATTACATCTACATTTGATATTTACACTTTGCTTAAAACTAATTAGATATCATGTTGAAATCGGGTTAAAGCTAAAGGTGTTGAAGCCCAAGCTTTCTCTAGCAAGAAATTGTCTATCTACTTTACATAGGAACATTAGCGTTACCTTCTGTGATTGAGTCGATTCATTTATAATGATAAAAATAATAATAAAACGGTACGTTTGGTACAAGTAACTAATAAATTGAACTAAAATCCCTACAGCTGTCTGTAAAAACTAAACGAAAAAGATCACAAAATCCTACAGAATCAAGTTCTATCTGCGGAGCGAACAGTTTATTATAACTTGAGATCCTCAACTATTTTTTTTAACCAGAGTGGTTGAGTATGTGGTTCCCTACTTTCAAATTATGGATAAGCAGTGAGAAAGCTTTTGTGTTTGTATTTCATACATAATAAAGTAAGATTCGTAGTTAGATTATAAACAAAACATGCATTGTAAATAGTAATATGTATGCTTATTTGTGTCTACAAACTACACGATGAGATTCAATTTCTCCTTTATTTTTTTCTTCTAGCCCTTTCGGGTTGCTTTCTTCTGAGTAGTAATAAAATTTCTCTTTCATGTCATTCAATTTTCTACCTCAGTCACTAACTTAATTCGACATTTTCTGTTGTGAAGATGATTTTTCAACCGCTGACTCAATATAGACTGTGAATGTTTCTTGTTGTTATTCACTTCAAGATTAAGGATATGGCAACGACGGATACTTTTGAATCTTATTTCCTTCATGCTTCCGTTTCCTTGAGATTGTCAAAGTACTCCATAAGCTGGTCATAATCCATATCCAATTTGACACTGGAGTTCAAGTTGTTCTGACGTGGATGATTCTTTCCATTCTTCATTTTATGGCTTTGTCTCGCAGCCACAGCAGAGGCTGCTGCAACAGTCAAAGGTCGCTCTACATCTTCATCATCGTCATTTTCTGATTCTTCATCGATGTAAGACATCGGATTTCCAACGATATTTGCCGGTCTTAAAGGACCTGTTGGCTCCCTCTTATTCTTTTGCTGATGTTGGTCGGCAAAGTCAACAAAGCATGGATTTGGTAATTCATCCATGAGATCCTTCCGACTTCCATTGCTGATCTTGTTGTTACACTTATTATTCTTACTTACGTTATTGTTATGACTATTAGAACTAGAGAACTGAGATGAAGAGGAGGATCCTCCGGGCTTTGTACTGACTGAACCTCCTCTTGGAGGGGAAATTGACCCCGTCCCAGTCGACTCATGGCCCATTGGGATATTTCTGTGAGGTGGTACTGGAGGTCTGTAATCTGGACAGTCTCCAACAGACCCAATTGACCCTGGTGGACTTGATGCTTTAGTAGCTCCTACTTGCTGCTGTGGTTGCTTTACTGAAAATGTCGACGAATCTATTGGTGACGATTGACTTGGTTTCGGTGGTCTGGGTGGTGGAGCAAGCTTTGGAGGTTCATTTGCAGATCCTGACGAATTTCTGCTGAACTGTCTTGAAGACGATCCTGGCTGTGAGTTTGACTGAGGAGAAGTTGAAGCAGAGTTTGACTGTTGACTAGTTCCAGCCTGTGCTTGTTGTTGTTGCTGTACATTGTCGAAATTTGGGTTGGTGATTATACGAATTGGATTATTGGGATTTTGTCCATTCGTTGGGTCATAGCACACAGCTCTGTTTGAATTATTAGAGCTAAATGCTGGATGCTTAGTACTGTCCAATGAAGGGTGTAGAGCCAAGGAAGCCCGTCCAAGCCACACCCAATCATGAGCATTAGTGCAACCACCTCCAGAACGCCCAATACCGAATCCACTATGTTGTTCCATTTTAAATCCCATAAGTTCATCAGAATTTGAAACATCTCGTTTCTTCACTCGTGAAGCGTAGACAAAACAAGAGGCCACAAACACAAGGATTGCCACGCTGAATACACCAAGAAGAACATACATTGCAATTTCTAATGGAGTATTATGAGCTGCAAATGTCCACCCCTTGTCTGGAATGAAGCCAACTGTAATTGGCCCAAAGTGTTGAGATGGCATTGAGGCTTTGCTACTGTCATCCTTCAGAGGGATCCCCGTAATATCATTTGGATTGTGGAGGAGTGACCGTTGTCCATTTCCAGAAGCACTTGCTGACAAATCCTTCTTCCTTTCTTTATTTCCGCGACCATTTTTTCGAAATGCGTGCTTAGACGTTCCAAGACCTTGGTTGCTATCATTTTGAGTAAATTCAGATCGGGCTGGGCTGGCTGTAAAGTTTACTTCCACTTGAGCCATTGACATGGCTAAGGGGGCAGAATTCTGTCGGTGACATTGATCACTCAACTCCAGCGATACCCTGAGAACAAACATAAACCAGTTAAATTTTATCCTAGCACCCACGACAACTGTTAAGTGGATGGCTGAGCCATTTCCATTACGTAGAAATTTTTTATGCCCTTCATTTTATGCATTTTCATATTTAAAAAAATGTTCTTGAATAAGAAAGCAGGTTCATTTTCAATGCAACGAATTTCATTTCCTTCTTTCATAAAGTCATCAACAGCTCGTAATTCATACACGTCAGTCTCTGTTTATGACAGAACGATCAAAACCTTTTCTGTATATGCACAACTGCACTCAAATTCTTGTTAAAGCATTTCAGTATTACAACCTAATTGAGTTAGAAGGCGTCTGTCTACTATGGTCTACAACCATAGCAAAAGATGAACCTATCTATCACCTCTATAAATGACTGACAGTTCGTACTTTTTGAGAGACAAAAATTCTACAAAAAATTATGTTTTCCTCTCAGACTTACGAAGGGGAAATCATTACTTCCAGGGAAAGAAATGCCTAAGTAAAATGAGAAATATTGATTGCACGCTATTTTTACTTCTACAATATTAGGAAAGCATGGAATTTGTACTAGGTAAAATACAATTTGCTTGCTGCGATGTAAGAAATAACCCGAAGTTTAATAATACAAACTAAAACACCATACAAACTCCATATTTACCTCATGATTGGACCACCACCTTCACTAACAGCAATAATTCTTGGGTACTTAGAATTCTGGATGGGAGGAAGCTCCACAACACTTGGCTCTAGGCTGTCCACAGCTAAAACATAATTTTCTCGATCGATTTCATCCAACTTGACCCACGTATTGTCTGACAGTCGAAGTTTGATGTCCAGCAGGGCTTCCTATGTATAAAAAGTAAACAAAGTCCAATTGTAAACATTATAAATGTCAAAAGTCACTGCAATTGGAGTTTTAGTACCTACGAAGCATAACACGTACAAGTTATCGTAACTTTTAAAATTATACTGTCTTTTATCTTTCATCATTCGCAAGAGTAGCCACACACCACAGGTCTTTTTTTTACCAAAAACATAAATGAATTTCAACTTCAGTTTTGACGTTAAACCTTATGCTTCAGTATTTGAAAGTAATTGAACGGAAAACATTTCGACGTGCTTGTGATCTGTCTATTATGTTTTACTTAAAATGAAATAAAGCTGTATAAAAACGATTATTATTTCCTGGTGGTCAGAATTAGATATGTTTTCATGATTGTCAGACAGCTTGGTTTTACTACTCAGACATGATCATATCCCTACCAGATTTCGTAGGGGGGACATGATTTATAGAAGGAAAAGTTAATTCATCTGTCTTCATGCCTTTCTCTCACTTTCCTTCCTTAACAAATATTTTCAGATAACTAAACAGGTATAACAGAAGTAACTAACTATGTATCCTTGTTCTGTGAGAGTATGAAAGCGAAAATTGATTTGATTACAGCCCTTTGACCAAGGGGACATTTTTTTTCTTTTCCAATTCCACGAAAATTGATTCCTTTCCTTTACATAATAGATTGGTAAGTTAATAGTAGATACTTAGTCGATCCCATCCCATCGTATTCTATTCAGTTCTCACATCAAACAACATAGCTTCAAATCAACTTATCGATCTTTTGTCATTCGTCTAAGTTCATTATATAACATAGTGGTTTAATTTGTCGAATTTTTGAAAAATCTCTACACTTCTAACCTTGTTTGTATCACCATTCATTACACTATAATTCCGTACGACTCGACGACTGAACTGATTTGTTCGCTGACTTATAGTCTGAATCGTACGACTTAAGATTGGTAACTCGATAGATTTAGTCTATGACCTATGAGCAGTGACATCAATTATGCAAATGTACAACCGACGTCTTCAGCCTATTAAGTGACCACCCCTTTGTCTTGATTTTAGTTCAGACCAGATAGTATATCAGTTTCTTTCTTGCAAACAAAGAAACAAAC
>JAQFZZ010001554.1:0-10777 GCA_034696405.1 Isotoma caerulea
AGTTATTGACGTGACGGACGGACAGACGGACGGACAGACAGACGGACGGACGGACAGAGCATTCCCATAAAGTAGCTTTCGCTACTTAATAATTGTAGAGATTGCGCTATTCATGATATTTTCATACTACGTTTTAAGTAGTATTTATTGGAAAGTAAATTAAAAAAGTCACGGGAGTTGGTCAGCCATAATAATTAATATTATTTGTAGTGCGGAAAATGAGCTGAAGTCAATCTGCATTATATTGTTAGTAATGTTTGAAATGTAAGGTCTAAGAGTTACAAATGTTTCAATATTAGGAACTTCAAGTCGGCATTATAACATTATATACTATATCCTATATCTCATTATTCTCATTTAGCTACTATTTATATACTATCATAGCCGACATTCGACAAGTCGGTTGTCGGTTGTAGTTTGTAGTATTGTAGTGGTCTATCTTCCTTTTAGATTAAACATTTGAGATTGTAACTATATTGTAAGTCATCAACCCACTTTTTACATACCCTAAGGTGTTAAGTTAGTAACAATACAACGGTGATTGCCAACTAGCCGAATATAAAAATTCAAGAAAAAAAAACTAAAAGAAAAATATTCTAGTCGAATAGTGCTAATAATAGACTTATGCAATTTAACTGATTGTTTATGACCCTTAGAAGGCAGCTTAATTGACAAAACATTTATAACTACAAGGTGATTAAGAAGATCTTACAAACAACAGATTTTATGAAATATGAAGTATGAAGTATAAATATATAATATTGTATTATATAGAAGGCTTGGAACATGGCTGTATGTATACTGTACTCGAGAAGAATTATTAATTCTTGTTAAAGATCTTTAAACGTAGAATAGAAGGGTTTGTTGTTTGACGCATAATTTGAATAAATTGCAATAGGATTAAAATTAACGAATTCGGACTTCGGACTATGACTATACTTCGCATTTAAGTATTAGATTAGTTACGACAACTATTGCTGAATTGAATTATGGTATGGTACTATCTTAGGGAGTACAAGTACAGATTAAAAATATTTGAAGATATATTATTATTGCTTTCTCTTTTAGCTTGTTCTTACTACAACTGCGTGCAGATAGAATAAATTATGTATAGGACCAGGTTCAAGTTGAAACAATTTGGAAGTTTTAAAACGTGATTGACATTCATTTTTTACATCATCGATGTACGTATGAGATGAAATGGACGTACGTGAGTAGAATGTTTGAACTTAATAGTATTATTAAAATTTCTAACAGGAAACAAATTTCTTGTTTAGTTTGATGTTCTCTGTCAATACTCTATAGTGTATTTGTACTACGCAAAGATTTTAATGTGTGTGTGGTGTTTATTTGGGAGGAGGAAGTTTATTTGGCTTGGCATTAGCTTTTCAATTTCATGTGCATCATGCTAACATCAAAAATGTAGAGGTTTTATGATTATGAGTTAGATGCTGATATGTGATAATGTGATGTATGTAATAACAACGAAAGTAAGAAGAGAGGAAGAAGAGTTAGTCAGCCGGCTCAGCCGTACACAAGTACGATTAGATAAAATCTACCTACGAAGATGATTGAGTCTGTAAAACAGATTTAATAATATTGCATATTATTATTATGTTACGCTGAAATATATCTGGCCATTGACTTCAAAAATATTTAAAAGTTTCAGTGGGAGTTGGCGATTTTAATATACGGATGTAACATTGTGTATTTCTGACATTTCTTTGGAGCATCAATTCAATACTGGACTAGAATGGGTTGTAACTCTTTGTACCTTACAATTGGGTTAATGAGTATTTGTAAAATTTCAAGATCAAAATAATATCGTTAAAAATTTGCAACATTCTAATGATTCTAATACATTTTTAAGTAGTCAAATTGCAAGCAACTGAAAAATAAAATTGACAAAGTATTTAAAAGAAGTAGAGACTTTCCATTTTTCTGTATAATGCGTTGAACTTGATACCTTTGACTTTCGACTGAGGAAGTACACTAACTAAATCATAAATTAAAATACCCAGGACCAATCAATGTATTTGTTTTTTATTGTATCATAGCATAGCAAAAGCAAATGTAAAGTTATTAATCCTATATTGAAAGTAATTATTGTATCTGCAGATTGGATCTGAAAATGTATAATAATAACATTAATAAACCTGTATTGCTTACTATTGGCTACATAGAGTGAAAAAGAAAAAGGTATCTAAAAATATGTGGACAATTAATGCCTTAATTTCTAATTTTTATTTGGAGTTTGCCTTCAAGAAAGCTTTTGCATATATTGCTGTGAACTTAATTACGCATCTTATCGTATGCTATATTTCAAATCATTGTCAATACTTCCTTGCTAAAAATTTTGATATGATAATATTGATAAGAGGGTGTGATTTACCTCTCACTTTTAAACGCATAATATGCTATTCTTCAAGTGTGGCATTGATAGTAATAGGTGGTGGTGATCTGATTAGAAATAGTTATTTTTATTGTTTGTAATAGAAATGCCTTTGCATTAATTTGCTGAAATTAAAAAACTCACTCTTGAATCTTTGGTCAACATTTTTGCTGTCAATACAAATAAAACATTTATTGTTTTTAAATATAGTTTAGTTACATTTTGCATTAAGTACTAAATTGGTGATCTAGAGTTGTATGTAACATAAGTTTCAGCCAAGTTAAAAGTCAACAAAGTCAAACATTAATACATTTGAATGTTGTGCTAAACTACTAGCACAACTTAAGCTTATAATTTTTCGGGAGAAAGTCATTAAGGGTTTACTTGATTGTGCTTCTGTATAAACATCGCTTCTTTTGTATATTGTTCTCCAATTTATTATGTTGTTTCAAAATAAGTTCTTAGAATCCTTAAAAAGTACAGTGCAGTGGTTGAAGCGTAATAAAGCGGATCTGCATGCATGGAACAAAAATCAATATAGTCAATGCCGTTTAGTGGAACACAGTTTAAGTTTTAGGTCCACCCATGCATGACATATACAACTCTGTAAATTATGCGAGAGCTGAATGAAGGTTTTGGAATTGGAATTAGGGACTGGTTTTTCGATTTTATCGACTAAAGTTTTGCTTTCTGTTCTAGCAAACCTTTTTTAATCTTAAATTCACTATGATTGTATTATGTACTGATTACGCTACTCACAATCAGTATTATTTAGGATAAAAGGAACTTAGGTGTAGGTCTTTCCCCTGTTAAATAAATTCCAACATTCATCATTGTCATTTTGCTTTATGCATTCTTCTTTACGTTTTGACTTGACGACTCCACATCCACACACACGCAAAATACAGATTTGAAAGTTGTAAAAATTGTGTCAACCGTGCTTCTACGTAAATTAGGATTTCATGTTCACGGTGGTTCGACTATTGTGTAACTGGTTGGGTACTTTATCCTTAAAAATTTTCAGCTCTTTTTTAGCAATGTCTTTGGTAAATACCATTTTGCTGCCAGTAATCGAATGTCCACGTACGTACGTATCCAATCCAACGAAACCTATATTAAAATTACCTGACAGTGATTACGGTAGGTGGGATAATAATTGGCAGTGTTCATTATCATTATCAGTTATGACCAAAAGTTTTATGATAGTCCACAGACTTGCTTAACTTGCTGATGTATGGTAAAAAATAGCTTCATTGATGTTGGTTCCGGAAATAAGGACAAATTCTTTTCTGGGATTCTTGAGTAGCATAAGGTAAATCGTACTACACCTTGCATACTCTTTTTTATTGTTTTGACTAGATATTATTTTTTTATGTTTCATATCATCTGCTCAGTTCTATTTTCTATTTCGTTGAATCACTACAAAACCTACACCACTGGTGTGTAAATTTTTGAAATAGGTTATGAAGTTGGAATCTAAAAGTGAAAGCTAAGCGGTGGGAAGTGGGAAGTCATTGAGCCATAACGATTCTTGCTATTTCTTAGGTTAAGTAACTTGTATAATTCGGCATTCTAAACGAATAACATTCTAAAGAAAAGTGCAGCTTGTGTAGATAAAGTATGTTTGGTAGAGTGCAATCTGAAAAAATATGAGCGCCGACGCCCGGGAGGGTATCCGCATTTTACTCAATCCGATCTAGGATTTTACTTACCGGGAAGATTTTCAGTCGCAAGGTACAAGATGAGGTTGAAACCTCTGCCATGTACATGTTGAGAGTGACTTGACTAGTCTTCTAGAGAGTGACTAAAAAAGAGTTGATTTTAGTACTCTCAGTTCTCAGTAGAACCAACAAACAACTCTCCACATTAGTCAGTGCATCTGAAGTTCGGGTTTAAACTCAACTCTTTCTCAGCTTGATCCAAATGGCATTCTAATTCCAAAAATGAACTTGGTTTTGTGCCCGTTCTAAGTCTTTCGCTTTGAAATGTCTGTTGTGTTAGAAGTGCTAGTAGACATGTAGTCTTTGGTAGCTCAGTTTCGCTCTCTCTTTATCCTTCATATTTTTCTATATTCTATACTAAGCTGATCCGATAGAGGTGAAAGCAAAGCTAAACTTTGTTCGAGTAAGTAACTGGACACAATGTAGTGAGAGTGAAAGTAAAAAATGAAAGCTTGAGGGTTAAAATAAAGTAAATAAGATATATACAAAGATACCAAACCTTACTACAGCAGTACTATAAAAAAGAGAAGAGAGATGAACTTTCAAATAGAGAAAGCAAGTGAAAGAAGGGTTTCTCTTGTGCATTATGCGGCTTTCACTTTAATCTCTTTGAATCTAGTTTAGGGAGTTGTAACGGAAAAAGATACAATCCCAGATGCCAGATAGAGTAATTCTCAATGAGAAATAGACACACATAGTTTTAAACGATCACTGTATAGACGGGAGATACCATAACAGGCAGACTTTATTGCGAGATAACTTCAAAGAGAACAAATATAAAGTGTAACAAAACACTCGAAAGAATCAACACAGCCAACGGTTAAGTGTGTGCGAAAACTACTGATAAGAGCAACATAAAGAGGCAATTGAGTGAAGCTTTGCACTAGGAAAATGTGATGGGAAAGAAGAAGATTTGTAATTTGGAAAAAATTGCAGAAGTGATAAACTAGTTTTCAGAAAAGTTTGATGTTAAATATTATTTTTGCATTTTTCCCCTTCGATATAAAGTAAATAGTACAGCACAGTACAGTACAGCAAAGCGTATACATTTGCCAAATTTTGCATATCCATCAGAGTTGGATGAAATTCTGAATACTTATATTATCTTCATATGAAATAGTGATTCATTTTGGGACTTTTAAAAACTTTTTTTGGGTGTAAAGTTGAATTTGAAGTAAATTAAATGAATATGGATAAAATACAAAGGAACTGTAGAATCTGCCAGGCTGAAGGTGACTCATGAAAAGGATGTTTGAAATCAAACCATTTTATAGAGATTATACATATTTTAATATCATGACTATGACATAAAGCCGTATCTGCATCGATTCGTATGGTTCAGGAACATTTTCAACTTAACCACCTCATTGTGTGTGCTTGATAGACGCGTAAAGAGTATACAATGCACAATTCACATTTGAAAACCTGAATGAGATCTGTCTTATTGTAAAACTGCCTTCAGTCTCAACGTGTGTTAGTGACATAGTTAAATACATTCATTGTCAGGCAGTCACATTGTCATACTTAAGAAACATTATTACATTACGTTACGCCTATGATGCTTTCTTAAGGTTTTTCCAAGTTCTAACAATAAACGGTGGTATACATATTAAGTAGATACGAGGGTCGTCCAATAAATATTTAGAAACTATATGAAGGAGCAAGGTAAGACGAAAAAGTATTTTTGTTTTACAAAATTCAAGCGATTTCATGTACTGTTAATTTTTTTCAGAATGGTCCTTCTTTCCGTTTTTGTGTAAAATTATTCTAAACTTGAAAAGCGGACCTAAAATTGGGAGCATTTTTTTAACATTCAAAAAAACTGAAAAATTGCGATATAGTTTCTATCAAACTCAAGGTCGAGACATCAAGCAACCCATTTTATAGTTTTCTTTCACCTGGTTTTAAACTATTATTTTTTTGTTCCATCACTTGACATCTGAATTGAAATGAAAGAGATTTCTTAAAAGCAACAAATTCAAATAAGCATTTTTGTCCTTATTTGAAAGAAATTAAAAAGTAAATGAAATCGCTTGAATTTTTTAAAACAAAAATACTTTTTCGTCACACATTGCTCCTTCATGTAGTTTCTAAATATTTATTGGACGACCCTCGTATTTACAATTTATCGTACCCAGGTCTCGTATTTATCACAGCTTTATCGTGTTTTCAGCAACATTTATAACATCTTAAAGAACAAAGAATGATTTTACGATGAGTAGTGACTGTAATTTGAATAAAGATTATGATTTTGCTAGTAACTTTCAAGTTGCAACTGTCCCCAAGTAGTGACAATAAAGGGAATTGCCGGTTGTTAAAGAATCTGTTTTCGTGAGTAAACTTTGTGAGCTACTAAGTGCAAGTTATATTGCAGGATGGATAGGAAGTTTATGCTCGTATTTTTTTAAATACATTATAATAATATAACAGTGCACTTTCGGTTTAAAAAAAAGAAGATGCAATTTATTCATTTACTTCCAACCTTACAGTATTGTATACTTTAGTTTTTTTGCCGTTGGCTTTGGGAAAAGAAAAGGTGGTCGGGTCGGCTGTTAGTTATGGTAGTTGTGTCTGTCTGTTAAGCTGAACTTCCGAACGGTTTGGGCTATTGAATTGAAACTTAATATACAGGTGCTAGAAGGCTTATTCTAGGTCAAGTTCAAAAAATGGAGTCAATCGGATTTGTCCACCCCCATGACCCCAAGGTCCTAAAACGCACTCAACTCACCTGGTAAAGGAAAGCATAGGCGAATAGCTTTAACAAAATAATAATTTTAAATTAAATTAATTTTTCCATATCGTTTAAAATTGCCCCAAGTAGTTTCAAGTGGTTAGTATGGGTTTTTAAATTTCAAAGTTTTAAAATTGTAAAGTTTTAAAAGATTTAAGGTTTATCTGATGATACTTGTTTAAATGCTTCTAAGGTTAATTTTGACTCAAGGAGACAAGAGATAAAATTGGGATGCTGATTTCGAGCCAGATTTACTTTGTACTTGGCTTGAAATTGGAATTTATATCTTTGATCTTGTGAGCGACTATCTACCTACTAACTTGCATAACTTGTCTTACTTGACTCTTGACTGTGTGAAAGTGCTATCTGAGATCATCTTTTGTTACATTCAATCTAATACATTTCCTGGAAGAGTAATCCCATGTGGCTTCTCTTTTCTTTCTAAAATTGCATTTTAACTCACTTTATTCATGCATTATTAGTTTATTTCTGAGAGGGCGAAATGGCACTACTGTCTTAAATTTTGCACAATACAGACAAGAATAAAAAAAGTCTTGGAATAGATACAGTAATAAAAGCATAACTTCGTCTAGATAAGTCTAGATTTACTTTTCTTCTCTTTGAAAGACCAAACATAATTACAACAAAGTGTAGCAACGAGTGCGATGTAAGTGACTAAGGAGAGTGATTTTTTTGTTAAGTGAAAGAAATTATGTTGCGATTCGAAACGACTAAACCTTCTCGTGTTTGTCGTAAGGAAGCTCCAGCTTCTCGTCTAATAATTGGATTAATGCTAAAGATTGGAAAAAAGAAACCATAACTGTAAAGCTTCCAGAACTTTGTGTACATTTCTTGAGAGTACCTGACGTCTACGAGTTTTTTTAAAGATCAATGATTGGATTAAATGGTGAAAGTCTTGAGTTTTTACTTGTATGAAATTGAAACTACTTTCTTTCTACTCTTCTTTAATAGAAACTGTTCCACAGAAGAGCAACCGGCAACCGTACAACGAATGTTGTTGTAAAGTGTTATTGCGTATGTACCAATGCTGAGCACGATACTACGAAAAAATAACCTAAACGAACCCTATCTATATCTATTACTATTACTTTCCATTAATTTGGTCCGTATGGTAGATTTCAGTAATAACGGTATCAAGCAAACACAAACCAATGATATCAAATTTTTCGGATAATTTATTTTTGACTGGGTTTGTTTGTGCACATCGTGACTTTTATTAAAACGCTTAAGATCAGTTAGACCCAAGTGTTTTTATGATGGTATCATAAAAATACAGCACGTGAGCTGGATACCTCAGGAGTGTGCGAAGAAGTTTTAGGATTAGGACGGAGGAGTAGTCGGAAAATAAGGATTCCTAGAAATACTGTGATACTTAGTGATATTACCCTTTTGGATAACATTATGCTCACACATTCAAGAAGTGACGGAGAATTCCCATTTCCGGTTCCTCAAAGTATGTAAATAAAATCGTATTTTGCTTTTCCACTTTTCTTAATTCAGAGCTGTTTATGATGAAAAAAGTTACGAGTTTTAAATAAAAATAGATTGACTACGCACGGACGTAAACCAAAATACTACACTTGTTACATTTGCAGGTGAAAGTCAGGTGTAAGCTTGTGGATTAAAATAAAAATGTGTTAGTTACAAACACACTTTAAGTTGAATAGGATTTGTATCTTATTTAAGGATATTTTTCGTCTTATTTTTTGCAATTTTGTGGCTTCGAATAGACTCTGGAGGAGTTTTTCGGGTTGCTTTACCATGCTGTTGTGGGGAGAAAGAAAATCGACCCAACTTGAACTTAAACCAACAAGGTATGTGGTTTGGTTTTTTTCATTAGGTTGTCTTTTACTCCTTTTTTACCTCGAATCCCTAAATTGAAGTGGTTCCACTGCAAGCAAATGTATGAAGAATAGAGTGTAAGAACTTAGAACATACAAAACTTGTTTAACAACGCACATGTTTATTATCATCGAAAATTACCGATTAAGTATCGATTTTATATTTAATGTGTAATTTGTTGCCAATTCGTTTGGTTTGGCTTTTATTGATACCAATTACTTAGGTAGTTTTCTATGGACGAACAATTGTTTTTAAATTATTTTTTTGCAATAAGATGCGTAACAAAAATAATTGATTGGATAATATGAGGCTTTTGTTGCAGTTGGCAGTAAAACGTGAATGCAGTAGCATGGCCATCACATCGTTCATGTTTTAACTTCAAATTAATGTCTCATCTCTTATATATTATTCCAAAAGCTTCTCTTGCCTAACCCGATTCCATAAAGAAGTGGAACCATTTATGATGGGTAAGCCGTAAGCGGAAGGTTTAGGTTTTCCTAGTTCGTTTTAATATTAACCGAAGCACATAGGATGTCCTACTTCTATTGCACTTGAATGCATGATAGGATACTAAAAGTGTGAGTGAGATATGATAAAATTCACATATGGTATAGCAGAAACAGTTAAGAATTTTTGAGAAGATTTGTTACAGAGACAGCGCATGAATTTAATTGTTAATTTGTTGGTAACTTATACCGAGTTGGAATACGTGTTTCATGATTTTAGAAACTAATTAATCTTCTCTAGTGAAGTAGAATGCATTCATGAGTGCGTGAAGGTTTTATGCTAATAAATGTACTACGAGTTGGTCATTAACGTTTGATACACATTATCATTTGGTTTTTTTAAATAGCTTGAAACAGATTCTAACAATTTTTTCGTTACATTTTTATATTGCAAATTTTATGATACCAAATTTTAAAAGTAATTTTTACCATAAATAAATTCTATCAGTGTCATTCAGATTTAAAAGTTACAACTCTTACAACATTACAACAACAACAACATTAAAACAAGAACTCAATTCGCCTTACTCTCAAAGTTTTCCGCAAGTAAGATTTCAGACTGCAAATTGCATTGGTCAACAGGTTTGATAAATTTCTGAAAAAGAATAACGGCTTATTGATATATTTTCCCTTCAAATAGAAGTTGTATTGTGATTGTGATAATACTATACTCTTACTTTTATCAAAGGTGTAAAACCTCTTCTAGATAAGCTGACCATATTTTCCGGGACAAAAAACTTTTCCCGTTTTCCAAAATTTCTATTTTATCTAGTGCTTACTCGTAAGGCCAAGGTTATTTTTTTAAGTTATTGAAATTTGATAATAGAGCTTCATTAAAAGTAACTTACTTTTCGATAAATTTCTCCGTGTTTAAAATGACATGTTCTTTAAGTAACTAGAGTTCTCAATTTCTTTTTATCAAAATTCAGAAATTTTCAGAATCATTTTAAAAATTTTGATCCAGTTGTTAGAATATTTAAAAGTACAAAACTGTTGGGTTCTAAACATTTAAAAGTTTAAACCAAATAGCTTAAATGACATGTTCTTTAAGTAACTAGAGTTCTCAATTTCTTTTTATCAAAATTCAGAAATTTTCAGAATCATTTTAAAAATTTTGATCCAGTTGTTAGAATATTTAAAAGTACAAAACTGTTGGGTTCTAAACATTTAAAAGTTTAAACCAAATAGCTTAAATTAAATTAAATTGTTAAGCTTAAATTAAATTGCTATAAACTAAATATTAGATAGAGAATGTTGCAGACTTCGTCTGAAAGAAAATTTCGGGAAATGTAGTCATAAAACTACATTTTCATGCATTTGTAGTCGAGTTTACTCCTAAAAATTATATTATTTGGATACTGGGAAAAACCGGGACACTTAATAAAAAACGGGACGTTTCGGGGACGCCGGTACAGGGTCTGAAAAACGGGACGTATGGTTGGTTGGCTTACTTCTAGAACAAGATGAACGACGGAGTGTAGTGTAGTATATTGTTTCATCATCTCTTATTCATCTTCATCTTCAGAATGAGCTAAAATGAAATTCATTTATTGTCTGCTATTAG